>PVKU01001107.1:52423-343837 GCA_004027475.1 Anoura caudifer | reverse complement strand
AACTCCTTTAACTTGACCTTATCTGAGAAGCACTTTATCTTCCCTTCCATTCTAAATGACAGCTTTGCTGGATAGAGCAATCTTGGATGTAGGCCTTTGATTTTCATGACTTGGAATACCTCTTTCCAGCCTCTTCTTGCCTGTAAGGTCTCTTTTGAGAAATCCGCTGACAGTCTGATTGGAACTCCTTTGTAGGTGAGTGTCCCCTTGTCCCTTGCTGCTTCTAGAATTCTCTCCTTCATTTGAATCTTGGGTAATGTAATTATAATGTGCCTTGGTGTGTTCCTCCTTGGGTCCAACTTCTTTGGGACTCTCTGAGCTTCCTGGACTTCCTGGAAGACTATTTCCTTTGCCAGACTGGGGAAGTTCTCCTTTATTATTTGTTCAAATAAGTTTTCCACTGGTTGCTCTTCTTCTTCCCCTTCTGGTACCCCTATAATTCGGATGTTGGGACGTTTAAAGATGTCCTGGAGGTTCCTAAGCCTCTCCTCATTTTTTTGAATTCTTGTTTCTTCCTTGTTTTTTGTTTGGTTGTTTCTTTCTTTCTTCTGGTCCACTCCATTGATTTGAGTCCCAGTTTTCCTCTCATCTCTGTTGGTTCCCCATCCATCTTTCTTCATTTCACTTATTGTAGCCTTCATTTTTTCATCTAATTTGTGAGCAAAATCAACCAGTTCTGTAAGCATCCTGATTACCAGGGTTTTGAATTGTGCATCTGATAGGTTGGCAATCTCTTCATCGTTTAGATAAATTGGCTCTGGGGCTTTGATTTGTTCTCCGGTTTGAGCCATTTTCATTTCTGGGTTTTTTTGTTTGTTTGTTTGTTTTGTCTAGTCGCGGCTGTTACGTAGTGAGGGGTGGAGCCTCAGGTGTTCCCCAGGGCGGGACAGCCCAGTCGCTGGGTAGTGACACTGTATGTGGGGGCGGGGTCTGAGAGGAGATAATGGCACTTGCTTTACTCTCTCTCAGATTCCAGTTCCTTTCACCGCTTCCCCTTTGCCTGGATTATCTGCACGTGAATGTGGGACCACCCGGTCAGCCAGCCGCCTTGTTCGGCCTCACTGGTTCTGCACAGTTGCCGCCCTGTGCCCGGGGTCTGCTAGTCGCCGCCTGTGCACCTGGGGGCTGCCAGCCGCTGCTGCCTGCGTGCCCGTCCGCACCTCCGCTTTTTCCTGCCGCGACTCCGCCCCTCTTACCAGTCTAGATGAATCATTGTTGGACTTCCAAACAGTTCAATTTTCTGAGTTCTGGTTGTTTTCTTGTTTCTAAATCTTTGTTTTCCTTAATTTTGGTTGTGAGAAGAGGCACAGTGCGTCTGCCTACGCCTCCATCTTGGCCGGAAGATAAGAAATACATTTGATAAATATTAAACCACAAACCAGCAAAGCTGCTGCTTAATCTAGGTAATCCAGATCAGATTCTCAGCTCTATGACAGGCAATACGTGGACAAAGAGGAAATGTTCCCACGCATCTGTCAAAAAAAATAATTGTTTAACAGATCTATATTTTAATGTTTTTATAACTTTTAATGTTAAATTTTGGAGATTAAAAACAGCTTTGATTAAAAATTTTTATTTAAGACTTGCATTTTACATTTATTTTTAAGTTAGATAAAAGTTACATTATACTTCTGACAATATTAACATCCTTATTAAATTAGGCCCCACATTTTAAAACATCTGCTCCCTTGTAGAGTTATATAAAACTTGTTTTCCCACCAAAATTTTAAAGTATCTCAATGTCACCAAATATGTATGAGATTTTCTTGATTTCTTCCTGGATATTCCATATGATTAAACTTAAGAGAGATTCTGTCCTCCAGCAGTATAGAGCTTATAGAGAATGAACATTATTTTAAAATATGATGAAGAATAAGCAATTGAAATTTAACATTTTTAATTTCTTATTTGTAACTTTTTAAAGCAAACTTTATTAATTGATTTTTTATTTAGTAAAGGTTGTTTTTTAATTAACATTAGTATTTTTAAGGCCCTGAATCTAAACTAAACCAGAGAATATCTGCCAGTGGAAGCAGATGGATTCCTTTGTAAATATAATTTCTGCACTTCAGTCTTTTTCTTTTAATTCTCACCCAAGGATATGTTTGTTTGTTTGTTTATTTGTTATTTGTTTTTCTTGATAGAGAGAGAGAAAGAGAAACATCAATCAGTTGCCTTTGTATGTGCCCCAACTAGGGATCCAACCTGCAACCTTTTGGTGCACGGGACAGCACTCTAACCAACTGAGCGACCAGGCCAGAGCAAAGTCTGCACTTAGCTCTTACCTGCATGTTTCCATGACCCTATTTAGTGGGCAGTTTCAACAGAGCAGTTCTTAGTAGAGCTGGGGCCTGTGGAAGAGAGAAAAATGTATTGGTCACCAATGGTATTCCATTGAGGTTGAGGACTTCCCCCTTTGTTTTCTTTCAGTTTTGATTTTGCCATTTTAGAGACATTTATAGGAAAATGAGCTTTCATATTTTCATTTGGGGATGTTGTACTCTTTCACTTTCTCTCTCACACACACAAACACACTACGTTCAGTTTAAAGAACCTTAAATCAGCATATACTATGGATAATAGAAAGAATAGAGCTATGATTTCTCTACAAGTCATACTGAATTCACTAATCCCACTGTGCATGCAAGTTAATTTAAATAAGAAATCCAAACTCTCAACCACATGCAGAAATCAGTCTCATCACCTTTAATCACACTGTCTATATCCTTTATTTAAGAAGCATCTTGCCTAGTCCCAAAGAAATGAATATTCTACAACAATAGCTTTAAGTTGTAGGCTACTACTCTTTTTTGTTTGTTTCTTTTTAGTTTACTAAACTAACTTTTTATAAAACTATTTTTCCTTTAAATAAATGAAAGGAAAGCTTTATTATACTGTGATTTTCAAATAATTCTGGGGCCAGAATTTCTCCATTAAAATCTCATCTTCAGTTTTTTGAAGTAAGAAGTCTTGGAAGTTTAGAGCTCAAAGGTAGTATCCCACACTTTTCCAGATTCTAATCCAGCTTCATCACTCCAACCTAACAACAAATAAAACGCCGAACAAACTGAAAAATTAACAACTTTTAGTCCCATCAAAGAAATTAGGTCACAGGGCACAGTACTGCCCCATTCACAAAGATTGGAAACAGGCAGGTCGATATAGAGAATCATAACTTAACAGAACAGAGACCTCAGTGGGAAGTAGTACCAGGGCAGGAAAACCAAAACTGTAATAGAAAATTGTCTAGAAACTCAGTGTGAGTTAAAAGCTCCAGAGCAGGCATGTGGTGACAGAAGCGGGCTCTGGGCCTCGTTGGATGCCCCTGGGGCTCTCTGGGAGAGTCACTGGTTGCTGTGGTCTCAGCCTGACCGCTCAGTTATACACGTGGATCAGGAAGGCAGTGGATGCTCTGTTGCACATTCCAGGTCCAGGAAGAACATGAATGGATTGCTTTAGAACGGGAATGAAAATTTCTTTTTAATGGTAGTATTTATAGAAAATTCTAAGCAAAGAACTAAGGGTCAGATTGTCCTTACCTCATGGCATTCAATAAGATTTAGCAGATATCTGCTTATTTACTAAGGAAAACCTCAATTTAACTCCTGAAAAGACAGAACACTTTTATAAGAAACTTTTAAACAAGCATGGAATTAAAAACATTTCTCAGATTATCCCCCCACAAACTTTAAAAATGGAATATAAAGCCTATGAGACCAAGCTTCTCCTCCTGGGTCGTTTCAACCTCTTCCTTACTGATGCAAGGGTCAAGCAGCTCTTTACCCTCACACCTCAGGAGACATCTTTATAAGAGACAGTTCCTTTACTTGTAAATCTTCAAGCCAAGAATTTTTCCAAAGAGATCAACACATCAATGGGCAACACTGTCTTAAACATCTCTGAAAGTGGTTCTTGTAGCACTATACTCATTGGTCACACTGGAATGTAGGCTCAGCATATTACCAAAAACATTGTTGCTGTCACGAAAAAGCTTGCACAGAATGCCGGAGAAGTGGGAGAGTGTAAAGCTCTTGTTCGTGAAACCTGAGAGAGAGGTTGCCCTTCCCATTTCTTCCCTGCCCTTTCTTCATTTGTCAACAGTCAGGATGAAGTCAAAGGAGTGTGTACTCCTAGTCAGAAGAGGAAAAAAGAAAAGGAAGTACAAAAGCAAAAAATATATACTGAAAAAAGAGAAGAAAAGAGACAGAAGCCTTATGAAACAGGCTAGAAGGGCTACATAGGCCCTGACTACAGGGGAGGCAGCTCCTAACACTAGTGCTCCTCTAGTGGAGGACCCAGGACCCCAGAGGCAAGAGACCTCCAAGTCTGAGAAGAAAGAGACCTGAATAGTAAAAACCCAAAATAAAGTGCAAGATGTATTTGAAGAAGAAATTCCATTACTCATTCCAATAGGAGAAACTCTCACCAAAGAAAATGTAGAAATAAGCCCTGGCTAGTGTGACTCAGTGGATTCACCACTGGCCTGTGAACCAAAAGGTTGCCAGTTCAACTCTCAGTCAGGGCACATGCCTGGGTTGCAGACCAGGTACCCAGTTGGGGATGTGCAAGAGGCAACCAATCAATGTTTCTCTCACACATGGATAATTCTCTCCCTCTCTTTCTCCCTCCTTTCCCCTCTCTCTAAAAATAAATAAATAAAACCTTTAAAAATGCATATAAAAAAAGAATGCATTTGATGGGTTCATTAGTAGACTGAAAGAATAACTGAGCTTGGGGATATGTCAACAGAAACTTACAAAACTGAAAAGCAAAAAGAAAAATGATGGAGAAAAAAGGAAATAAGATATCCAAGAACTGTGGGGCAATTACAAAAGGTGAAACATGCACATATTAGGAATACAAGAATAAAGACAAAAAGCACCGGAGGATATTTGAGGCAATAATTTTCCCCAAATGTCAGATAGAAAATCACACAGATTCAGGAATTTCAGAGAACAAGAAGCAAGGTAAATACCAAAACTACTACATCTAGGTATATTATATTTAACTTGCAGGAAATCAAAGATAAAAAAGAAATGTTGAAAGAAGCCAAAAGGGAAAAAACCTTACTCTTATAGGGAAGCAAAAATAAGAATCACATCTCAGTGGATTGACTGCTGGTCTGTGAACCAAAATGTTGTCAGTTTGAGTCCCAGTCAGGGCACATGCCTGAGTTGCAGGCCAGGTCCCCAGTGGTGGGTACACAAGAGGCAACCACACATTGATGTTTCTCTCCCTCTCTTTCTCCCTCCCTTCCCTTCTGTCTAAAAATAAATAAATTAAAACTTTTGAAAAAAGAAAGAGAAAGCATGACCCATACACTCATATATACTCTTCAAAGAGACTCACCTAAAGAGACCCACCTCAGAACAAAAGATATACTTAGACTGGAAATGAAGGGATGGAAAAAAATGTTCCATGCAAATAGAAACAAACAAACAAAAAAAGCTGGGGTAGCAATACTTGTCTCAGACAAAATAGACTTCAAAACAAAGGCCACAACAAGAGACAAAGAAGGTCACTACCTAATACGGTGGGGACTGACTGAACAAGAGGCTATAACCCTTGTAAACATATATCCACTCAACATAGGAGCACCTAAATATATAAAGAAAAATTCTTGATTATTAAGAGAAAGATCAACAGCAATAGTCAGAGTAGGGGATTTTAACACTCCACTGACATCAATGGATAGATCTTCCAGACAGATATATCAACAAGTCAACAGCGACCTTAAATGACACACTGGATCAGTGGATTTAATTGATATTTATAAAACATTTCATCCAAAAGCAGCAGAATATACACTCTTATCAAATGCATGTGGAACATCCTCAAAGATAGACAATATGTTAGGATGCAAAATAAGGCTTAATGAATTCAAAAAGATTGAAATCATATGAAGCATCTTCTCTGATTACAATGGTATGAAACTAGAAATCAATTACAATGAAAAAATGAAAAACATTAGAATACATGGAGGCTAAACAATGAATGGGTTGATAATGAGATATATGAAGAAATCAAAAATTACCAGGAAACAAACGAAAATGAACACACAACACCCAAAATCTATGTGACATAATAAAAGCAGTCCTGAGAGGTATGCTGATATTATTACAAGCCTACTTTAAAAAATAGAAAAAATCTCTAACAATCTAACCCTACACATAATAACACTGAACGAGTAACAAACACAACCCAGAATAAGTGGAAGGAAGAAAATAATAAAGGCCAGAGCAGAAATAAATGGCATACAGACTAAGAAAATACAAAAGAACAATGAAACCAAGAGCTGGTTTTTTGAAAAGATAAACAGAATTCACAGAACTTTAACTAGATTCATCAAGAAAAAGAGAGGACCAAAATTAATAAAATCAGAAATGAAAGAGGAAAAGTAACAATTGAAACCACAGAAATACAAAGGAGTATAAGAAAATACTATTATGACCTATACATGCCAAAAATTTGAACATCCTGAGTGAAGTGGATAAATTCCCTAGAAACAAGAACTTCTGAAACTTTATCAGGAAAAATGAGAAAACCTGAACAGACTGATAACAACTATAGAAATTGAAGCTGTAATCAAAAAACACCAGGAAACAAAAGTCCTGGACCAGATGGATTCATAGGCGAATTTTATCGAACATTTAAAGAACTAACACCTCTCCTTCTCAAACTATTCCAAAAAATTCAAGAGGAGGGAAGACTTCCAACTCATTTTACAAGGCCATCATTATCCTAATTCCAAAACCAGAAAAGACACTAAAATGAAAGAAAATTATAGGCCAATATCCCTGATGAACACAGATGCAAAAACCCTCAACACAATATTGGCAAACTGGATCCATAAATACATTTTAAAAATCATACACAATGATAAACGGGGATTTATTCTTGGGGTGCAAGGCCAGTACAATATTTGCAAATCAATAAACAAAATGAAGGATAAAAATCACATGATCATATTAATAGATGCAGAAAAGCATTTGATTAAATCCAACACCCATTTATGATTAAAAAAACAACAACAAAGTGGGAATAGAGGGACCAGACCTCAACTTAATAAAGGCCATATATGAGAGACTCACAGCCAACATCATACTTAATGGCAAAAACTAAAAGTGTTTTCCTTAAGATCAGGAACAAGACAGGATGTCCACTTTCAGTTCTCTTATTCAACATAGTACTGCAAGTACTAGCCACAGAAATCAGATAAGAAGAAGAAATAAAAGGCGTCCAAATTGGAAAGGAAGAAGTAAAGTTGTCATTGTTCACAGATGACATGATATTGTGTATAGAAAACCCTAAGGACTCCACCAAAAAACAACCAGCTCTAATAAATAAATTTGGCAAAGTAGCAGGATACAAAATAAATATTAAGAAATTGGTGGTATTTTTATACACTAATCATTAATTATCAGAGAAATTAAGAAAACAACTTCATTTACTTTTGCAACAAAATAATTAGGTACCTAGGAATAAATTTAACCAAGGAGGAAAAATACCTGTATTCAAAAAATTATAAGATACTGGAGAGATTGAGGAAGATACAAATAAGTGGAAGCATATACCATGTGCATGAATAGGAAATAATTAACATCATTAAGATGTCCATACTACCCAAAGAAATATACAGATTCAATGCAATTTCTATAAAATTACCAATGGTATATCTCACAGATCTAAAACAAATATTCCAAAAATTTGTATGGGACCACAAAAGACCCCAAATAGCCTCAGCTATTTTTGTGTTCTTGAGAAAGAAGAACAAAGTTGGAGGTATCACAAAACCTGATATCAAACTACACTACAAGCCATAGTAATCAAAACAGCATAGTATTGGCACAGAACAGGCATATAGATCAATGGAACAGAACAGAAAGACCACAAATAACTCCACACCTATATGGTCAATTAATATTTGACAAGAGAGGCAAAAACATACAATGGGATAAAGACAGCCTATTCAATAAACAGTGTTAAGAAAATTGGACAGATACATGCAAAAAAAAAATGAAACTAGACCATCAACTTACATCATGCACAATCATAAACTTCAAATGGATTAAAAACTTAAATGTCAGACTCGAAACTGCGGGAGGAATTCCATCCAGCAGAATTCTCCCATCTACCTTGGATGAGAAATAAGTCATCCCAGACATAATCTTGCTGTTCTGGCAGGAAAGGGAGCAGCAATTCCCTCTAGTGAAGAAGGCCCTGAGCCCTTCTCCCAAATGGCTTTTTTGGGATGGTATGTGTAGGTGTACACAGCATACATGCATAGCTCATCAATCAATGTCAAAAGGCTGCAGTCACACAAAAACAGGTATTATCTATAGATAACAATTGAAGGAACACAGAGATCTGTCATGGGTCAGGGTCTGCTAGTCGTGCTGATGCCAGAGGGTCTTTAAGACGTGTTTCATGAGATAAGGAGTTTCCTCCTTATGCCCTGAACCTAAACATCCGGTTTATATCACCAGGGCTATACAAAACAAAGCAGAGCAAGCTTCAAAGGATACAGTGTATTTATCAGGCCTGATTCCCATGGGAACCTCGGTGTTAGAGTCAGGTCATGTCTGCCACCTTTGTTACCTGGTTTTTCGGGGAGACTTACTAGCCCCTTTCAGAGCTTGCTCTCCTGGGGCTGCGATCTCCAAAACCACACACAGAGTGGTCCCTAACACAAAACCATAAAAATCCTAGAAGAAAATATAGGCAGTAAAGTCTTGGACATTGCTTGTAGCAATATTTTATCAGATATATCTCCAGACAAGGGGGACAAAAATAAATAAATAAACAAATGAGACTATACCAAACTGAAAACTTTTGTACAGCAAAGGAAAATATCAACATAACAAAAAGACAACCCACAGAATGGGAGAACATATTTGCTAATACATCTGATAAGGGTTAATATCCAAAAGTTATAAAGAACTTGTACAACTCAACAACAAAAACATCAACCAAATTCAAAAATGAGCAAAGGACCAGAATAGACACTTCTCCCAAGAGGACATACACATGGCCAACAGACATATGAAAAGATGCTCAATGTCACTAATCATTAGAGAAATGCAAATTAAAACTGCAACGAGATACCATGGCACACCTGTCAGAATGGCTATTATCAATAAATCAACAAACAAGTACTGGTGAGGATGTGGAGAAAGGGAAACACTTTTGACCTGTTGATGGGAATGCAAATTGGTGCAACCACTGTGGAAATCAGTATGGAGTTAACTTAAAAAATTATAAATGGATCTTTCTTTTGACCCAGCAATCCCACTACTAGGAATATATCAGAAGGAACTCAAAACACTAATTCAGAAGAACATAAACAACCCTATGTTCATTGCAGTGTTATTTATAATCTCCAAGATATGGAAGCAGCCCAAGTGTCCATCAGTAGATGAGTGGATAAAACAACTATGGGACATTTACACAATGGAATACTACTTGGCCATAAAAAGAAGAAAGTTTTACCCTTTGCAACAATATGGGTGGACCTGGAGAATATTATGCTAAGTGAAATAAGCCAGAGAGAGAAAGACAAATACCATATGATTTTGCTCATATGTGGAATCTAATGAACTGAGCTAACAAGCAAAATAGACACAGATTCATAGAGAGTAGATAACAGCTAAGGTAGGGGTAGGGTAGGGATGGAGGGATTAGCAAAAAGGAAAAAGGAATTTGGATGTGGACAATAGTGTGGTGATGGGGGGATTATAAGGGGACTAAATGATAATGGAAAAATAATATTTTTTTAATTTTCAGAATTTCAAAAATATACATAATGTAATATCTGGACACAAAAAAAGTGGTCATAGTTTAGATGGATCAAGAAAAAAAAGGAAAAGGGACTAATGGACATGGACAACAATGTGGTGATGGGGGGGCAGGAGGTATAAAGGGACTAACTGGTAATAGAAAAATGCAGTAAAAATAATCATTTAAAAAATGGGTCAAAGATCTGAATAGTCACTTCTCCAAAGAGAACATACAGATGGCCAACAGACATATGAAAAGATGCTCAGTGCCACTAATCATCAGTGACATGTAAATTAAAGCCACAATGAGATAGCACCTCATACCTGTCAGAATGTCTATCATCAATAAATCAATAAATAACAAGTATTGGCAAGGACGTGGAGAAAGGAGAACCCTTGTGCACTTTGGTGGTAATACAGACTGGTGCAGCCACTGTGGAAAGCAGTATGAAGCTTCCTCAAAAAATGAAAAATGGAACTGCCTTTTGACCCAGCTATCTTACCTCTGGAAATATATATGAGGCAACTTAAAACACTAATCTGAAAGAATACATGCACCTCTATTTTCATTATAGCATTATTTACAATAATCAAGATGTGAAAACAGCCCAACTGCCCATCAGTAGATGGGTAGATAGAAAAGCTGTGGTACATTTACACAATGGAATACCACTGGCTGTAAAAAAGGAGAAAATCTTACGTTTTGCAACAGCATGGATGGACCTGGATGTTATTATGCTAAGTGAAATAAGCCAGTTAGAGAAAGACAAATACCATATGATCTCACTTATATATGGGACCTAATAATAAAGTTAATTGATGAACAAGATAGAAATAGTGGCATGGATACCTGGAACAGACTGAAAGTTGTCAGGAAAGGGGAGCAGGGGGTCTGGATGAAAGAAGGTGAAGGGATTAAGCAAAACACACACACACACACATAACAAACAGACACAAACTGTGCTGATAGCCAGAGGGAAAGAGGGGTGGATGTAGTTGGAGGTTGGCAAAGGGGGGATAAATAGGATAGGAAAGAGATTTTGCTTTGGGTAATGGGAGCATGATGCAGTGTGCAAATGATGTTTTGTTTGGTTGTATACTTGAAACCTATATGGTTTTCTGAACAGTGTCATCCAATAAATTCAAAAATACACTTCTAAATAACACATCAGCCAAAGAAGAAACTTCAAGAGGTATTTTAAACTGTTTTGAACTACTTGTAAATGAAAATGCAACTTATCAAAATTTGGGGATGCAGTGAAAGCAGTGCTTAGATAGAAAATTATATCATTGATGCATATATTAGAAAAGAGGAAAGACCTAAAAATGAATCTAAGTATATACCCTAGGAAACTAGAAAAAGAAGCAAAATAAAGGCAGCAGAAGAAAAGAAATAAAAATTGGAGCAGATATCAATGAAATTGAAAACAAGAAATCAAAAGAGAAAATCAATAAAACTAACAGCTGTTTTTTTAAAAGATAAGTAGCATCAATAAGCATTTAGCTAGACTAAGAAAAAAGAGAGCAAAGACAAATCACTAACATCAGAAACGAAAGAGGGGATATCACTGGAGATCCCATAGGCAGTAAAAGGATAAGAAAGGCATGTTGTCAGCAACTCTGTGTCCACAAATTTGATAACCTAGGTGAAATGGACCAATTTCTTTAAAAATACAATCTGCTAAAATGCACACAAGAGGAAACAAATGATCTGAATAGGCCTATATCTATTAAAGAAATTGAATCAACAATTAGTAACCTCCCCAAAGAGAAAGCACCAGACTCAGATGGCTTCACTGGCGAATTTTACCAAGCATTTCCACAGGGGTGTCCAACCTGCGGCCTGCAGGCCACATGCGGCTCAGGATGGCTATGAATGCAGCCCAAGACAAAATCATAAATTTATTTAAAACATTATGAGATTTTTTTTTGTGACTATGTGTCACATGTATTTAATGTTTGGCCCAAGACAACTTTTCCTCTTCCGGTGTGGCCCAGAGATGCCAAAATAATGGACACCCATGACATTATAACAATTCTCTCCAATCTATTCCAGAAGGTAGAAGCAGAGGGATACTTCCCAATTCATTCTTAGGTATTACCCTCATACCAAAACCAAAGACTTTACAAGAAAAGAAAACTAGAGACCAATATCTCCCAAGAATATAGGTGCAGAAACCCTCAGCAAAATATTAACAAATCAGACTCAACAGTGTATAAAAATTATGTCACAACCATGTGGCAACTACCCTATGGTTCACACTTGAAAATTATTTAATGTAATTCATCATATCAACCAGCTAAAGAAGAAAAATCACATGATAATATCCATAGGTTAAGGAAAGGCATTTGACAAAATACAACACCTATTCATGATTTAAAAGGAAAAAAGCCTCATCAAATAGGAATAGAATGGAACTTCCTCACTTTGATAAAGAACATCAAATAAAAATCAACAGCCACCATCACTTAAAGGTAAGAATATAGCTGTCCCACTAAAATCAGGAACAAGGCAAACATGCCCTCTCTCAGCACGCCTTTGAAATATCTTACTGGAAGTCCTACCTAACATAATCAGAAAAGAAAAGATAAAAGGTATACAGATTGGAAAGGAAGAAATAAAAGTGCCTTTGTTTGCAGATGACATGACTGCCTATGTACAAAATCCTAAAAATCAAGGAAAAAATATTTCCGGATCAACTACTAAGCCAATACAGTCATAATTCTGAGATACAGCAGGGTCAGTTCCAGACCACTGCAATAAAGCAAAGAATAAAGCGAGTCCCATGAAGTTTTGGGTTTCTCAGTGCACATGAAAGTTATGTTTACACTACACTGTGTGGCCCAATGAGTGTGCAGTAGCATTATGTCTTTTAAAAATCAATGTAGATACCTTAATTTAAAAATACTTTATTGCTGAAAAAGGCTTATCATCATCTGAGCCGTTAGCAAGTCATGATCTTTTTGCTGCTGGAGGATCTTGCCTTGATTTTTGGTGGCTTCTGACTGATCGGTTGCTGAAGGGGTGGCTGTGGCAATTTCCTAAAATAAGGTAACAATGAAGGTTACCACATAAATTGACCCTTTCTTTTTTCCTTTTTATTGTATTTATTGGCACTGGTTAACAAAAGTAAACAGGTTTCAAGTGCACAATTCTACAATACTTCATCTGTACACTGTATTCTGTGTTCACCACCCCAGGCTCTCATTTACAAACAACTTCTGTTGCATGTGATGTTGTTTGGTAGGATTTTATCCACAGTAGAACTTCTTTCAAAATTAGAGTCAATCCTGTCAAACCCTGCCACTGCTTTGTTAACTAAGTGTGTGTAATCTTCTAAATCATTTGTTGTCATTTTAACAATTTTTGTTGCATCTTCACCAGAAGTAGATTCCATCTCAAAAAAACACCTTTCTTGCTCATTCATAAGAAGCAACTTTTCATCCATTAAATTTTATCATGAGATTGTAGCAATTCAGTCACATCTTCAGGCTCCACTTCTAATTCTAGTTCTCTTAATAACACTTGAAAGTAGAAATTACTTCTTGATCCATGGGCTACAGAATGGTTGTTCTGTTAGCAGTCATGAAAACAACATTAATCTCATTGTACATCTCCATCATGCTCTTAGATAACCAGCTGCATTGTCAATGAGCACTAATATTTTCAAAGGAAACTCTTCTCAGAAGCAGGTCTCAATGGTGGGCTTAAATATTCAATGAAACATGTTATGAAGAGATGTGCTGTTATTCTAGCTTTGTTCCATTTATAGAGCACAGGCAGAAGTAGATTTAGCATAATTCCTACAGGCCCCAGGATTTTTTGGAATGAAAAATGAACATTGGCTTCAACTTAAAGTCATCTGCTATGTTAGCACTGAACAAGATAGTCAGCCCGCCCTTTGAAGCTTTGAAGCCACCATTGACTTCTCCTCTGTACCTATGAAAGTCCTAGAAGGAATCTTCTTTGGTTATAAGGCTGTCTCATCTACACTGAAAATCTGTTGTTTGGTGTAGCCACCTTCATTAATTATCTTAGCTAGATCTTCTGGATAACTTGTTAAAGCTTCTACATCAGTACTTGCCACCTCACCTTGCACTTCTGTGTTATGAAGAAGGCTTTTTTCCTTAAACCAGATGACAAACATTAGTTAGCTTCAAACTTTTCTTCTGCAGCTTGTTCACCTTTCTTGGCTTTTATAGAACTGAGGAGAATTAGAGGTTTGCTCTACATTAGGCTTTGGCTTAAGTGAATGCTGCAGCTGGTTTGATCTTTTACCCAGACCACTAAAACTTTCTCCATTTCAGCAATAAGGCTGTTTCACTTTCTTATCATTTGTGTGTTCACTGGAGCAGCACCTTCTATTTCCATCAAAAACTTCCTTTGGCCCTGGCTGCTGTGGCTCAGTGGATTGAGCACCAGCCTGTGAGCCAAAGGATTCCCAGTTCAGGTCCCAGGTAGGTGGTGCACGCAAGGCAACCACACACTGACGTTTCCCCTCCCTCTTTCTCCCTTCCCCTCTAAAAGTAAATAAATAAAATCTTTAAAAAAAAAAAACCTTTCTCCTTGCATTCACAACTTGGCTAATTGTTAAGTGCAAGAGTCCTAGCTTCAGCCTTACTCAGCTTTCTACATGCCTTCCTCACTAAGCTTAATCATTTCTAGCTTTTGATTTAACATGACTGATGACTTAATTATTTTTTATAACTGGAACTATGTACCTTTTGACTCCCTTCACCCATTTCACCCCTCTGGCAATCAGCAATCTGTTCTCTGTACTATGAACTCAGTTTTGTTTTTTACGTACCACACACGAGATCATATGGTATTTGTCCTTCTCTGACTTTCACTTAGCATAATGCCCTCAAAGTCAATGCAGTTTGTCACAAATGACAAACTTTTCTTCTTTTTATGACTGAATAATATTCACTTTATATATACACACCTCATTTTCTGTATCCTTTTATTCATTGAGAGGCACTTAGGTCATTTCCATGTCTTGGCTATTGTAAGTAATGATGCAATGAAGATGGTGGTACATATATGTTTTTCAGTTAGTGTTTTCTTTCTTTCTTACTTTATACAAATACCCAAAAGTGGAATTGCTGGATCAAAAAGGGGTCACAGAGAAAGAATGCCCTTAAGCTGTTTAAAGAACCTGAAAAAGCATTAGAAATTATCATTTATAGTGAATGAATGTAGCCATTTAATTTACAGATGGCAATTTGCAGTGTAACCATTCATCTTTATAAATGTCTATGTCACTAATCATCAGAGAAATGCAAAGTAAAACCACGAAGAGATACCACCTCACACCTGTCAGCATGGCTATCCTCAATAAATCGACAATCAGCTAGTGCTTGCAAGGATGTGAAGAAAAGGGAACGCTTGTGCACTGTTGGTGGGAATACTAAAGGTGTAGCCACTGTGGAAAAGAGTGTGGAGTTATTTCAAAAAATAATAAATAGAGGACTTCTGGCCAAGATGGAGGCATAGGTAGACACACTGTGCCTCCTAGCACATCCAAAATTAAGGACAACCAGGATTTAGAAACAAGAAAACAACCAGGACTGAGAGAAAATTGAACTGTACAGAGGTCTAATAACCATTCATCCAGATCGGTAAGAGGGGTGGAGTTGTGGCAGGAGGAAGCAGAGGTTGGCAGACCTGGGTGCGCAGGCAGCTGCTGGTAGACCCAGGCCCACAGGTAGCAGCTAGCAGGCCCCAGGTGCAAGGCAGCTGGCTGACCAGGCGGTCCAACATTAGTGCGCAGATAATTCAGGCAAAAATGGGGAACAAGACAGAACTCGAAACCCAGGGCCCCAGCGCCAGGAAATAAAACCTAAAACACCAAGACACCGACACCCTGCCCCCACATACAGTGTCACAACCCAGTCACTGGGCTGCCCCACCCTAGGGAACACTTACGGCTCCGCCCCTCACTACATAACAGCCTTGACCAGACAAAAAAAAAAAAAAAAACCAACAACAACAACAACAAAAAAAAAACCGGCTCGAACAGGAGAACAGATCAAAGCTCCAGAGTCAATTCATCTAAGCGACCAAGAAATAGCCAACCTATTAGATGCACAGTTCAAAGCACTGGTGATCAGGATGCTCACAGAATTGGCTGATTTTGGTCACAAATTAGATGAACAAATGGAGGCTACAATAAGTGAAATGAAGGAAAACGCACAGGGAATCAATAGTGATGGTAGGAAAACTGGGACTCAAATCAATGGAGTGGACCAGAAGGAAGAAAGAAACAACCAAACAGAAAAGAATGAAGAAACAAGAATTCAAACAAATGAGGAGAGGCTTAGGAACCTCCAGGATATCTTTAAACATCCCAACATCCACATTATAGGGGTACCAGAAGGGGAAGAAGAAGAGCAACAGGTGGAAAATTTATTTGAACAAATAATAAAGGAGAACTTCCCCAATCTGGCAAAGGAAATAGACTTCCAGGAAGTCCAGGAAGCTCAGAGAGTCCCAAAGAAATTGGACCCAAGGAGGAACACACCAAGGCACATCATAATTACATTAGCCAAGATTCAAATGAAGGAGAGAATTCTAGAAGCAGCAAGGGATAAGGGGACAGTCACCTACAAAAAAGTTCCCATCAGACTGTCAGCTGATTTCTCAAAAGAGACCTTACAGGCAAGAAGGGGCTGGAAAGAAGTATTCGAAGTCGTGAAAGGCAAGGACCTCCATCCAAGATTGTTCTATCCAGCAAAGATTTCATTTAGAATGGAAGGGCAGATAAAGTGCTTCTCAGATAAGGTCGAGTTCAAGGAGTTCATCATCACCAAGCCCTTATTATATGAAATGTTAAAAGAACTTATCTAAGAAAAAGAAGATAAAAAGCATGTACACTAAAATGACAGCAAACTCATAATTATTAACAACCATACCTAAAGCAAAAGCAAACTAAGCAAACAGCTAGAACAGGAACAGAACCACAGAAATGGAGATCACATGGAGGGTTAGCAACAGGGGAGTGGGAGGAGGAGAGAGGGGGAAAAGGTACAGAGAATAAGTAGCATAGACAGTGGGTAAAAAATAGACAGGGGGAGGGCAAGAATAGTGTGGGGAAAGTAGAAGCTAAAGAACTTATGACACATGGACATGAACTAAAGGAGTGGAATGTGGGTGGGAGGGGGTGTGCAGGGTGGAGGGGAATGATGGGGGAGAAATGGGACAAGTGTAATAGCATAGTCAATAAAATATAATCTAAAAAATTATAAATACAACTGCCTTATCACCCAGTGATTCTATGTCTGGGAATATATATGAAGAAACCTGACACACTAATTCAAAAGAATATACATGTATGTAGCCCTGTGTTCATTGCAACATTATTATAATAGCCAAGATTTGGAAGCAGTCCAAGTGCCCATCAGTCGATGAGTGGATCAAAAAGCCACAATACATTTACACTATTGAATACTTTGCAGCTGTTTAAAACGAAGGAAATCTTGCCTTTTGTGACAGCGTGGATGGACCTGGTTAGTACTATGCTAAGCAAAATAAGCCAGTCAGGTAAAGATAAGTACCATGTGATTTCACTTATCTGTGGAATCTAATCAACAAAAACTAACAAACAGAAACAGACTCAAATACAGATAACAGACTGACAGCTGTCAGAGGGAGAGCAGTTTGGGGACTGGGTGAAAAAGATGCAAAGATAAAGCAAAAGAAAAAAACAACCTCATAGACACAGCCAACAATATGGTGATTACTAGAAGGAAAGGCATGTGGAAGAGGTAAAAAGGGTAATGTGAGGATGGATGGTGATGGAAGGAGACTTGACTTGGGGAGTGAACACACAATGTGTGACAGACAATATATTATAAAATTGTATAGCTGCAACCTACATAATTTGATTAAGCAATATCACCCCCTTAAATTCAATAAAAAAATTAAGTACTTATGTTAGATTTAAAAAATATTATGGATTCATTCCCCTGTTTGTAGGGCCTTTCCTTTGTATCTAGTTGCCAGAAATAAGATGTCTACAACTTTATCCTTACCTTGTCCACCTCTGCTTCCTACACATAACTAAGATACTTTAGGTTATCCCAAAACTTGGGTTTCACTTTTTCCAGCCCTTACCTCCTTTAATAATTTATGCCAAATATCAACTGAGTTATAATTTCAATACAAATATTTATTCTGCTCCTGTTAAGAAACTTGGCGCCCTGCGACAGATCTTCAATAAATTTGATAACTTATAATGACCAGTCATCATCTTATTCTTGATGGAAAAGCTACTTTAAAATATAAAATGAAGTAAATCTCATATTGCCATGACATTTTAAAAATGTCATATATTATGAGAAATATTTAGAACTTAAAATAATGCACATATAGTTTTAAAATATTGTTGAACAAAAAAATTTGTTTATAACATCCCATAAACTGACAGGGATTTTGGAATATATATTAAACAGATATTTCCTCAACCCAATTAACAAGCAACATTAGTCTACACCAGCAATTTTTAACTTTTTCACCTCATGGCATACATAAACATTACTAAAATCCTGTGGCATGCCAAAAAATATATTTTTTGCCAATCTGACAAAAATAGGTATAATTTTGACTGACTTACAAAAAAATAAAAATAATAGTAATTACCTACCCTTTTCACTTCAAAGTGACTTTTTAAAAAATCAGGTGCCTACACTTTTTTGTAAGAATGTCTAGTATCAAGCATGAACCAATAGTATGCAACTTTATTATGTAACATGACCAGTTAGATGCAAATCTTTTATGTGACTTATATATTTATGGTTCAAGACAAGGCATTCACACCGGATGGCTATTGTTGGGTTAGCTGTTGACATTTTTTTATTTGACAATCTAAGGCACAGGTGGCAAATCTGGCCCTCAGGCCAGATCCGGCCCTCCACCTTGTTTTATCCTGTCCAGCACCTTGTTTCTACTCAGCAGCAGTGCTGGGCTCTCACTTAACTGCTAAGGAGTAGTTACATTTACACAGTCCTAAATTTTTCTACATTTGGCCCTTTGAAGGCAACCAAGAGGCTGATGTGGCCCCTGGTGAAAATGAGTTTGACACCCCTGATCTAAGGGGAAATAGGTCAGTGCCCCTGACTAAGTAGTCCAGTATTGCAGGTTTTAAAAATTCTTGTGGCATACCAGTTACACATCGGTGGTCTACACTATATATCATTACATAAGACAGACTATTTATAGGATATTTGATAAAATACAATTCATCATTTAGATGTATATATCTATGTCTGTGTATACATATAGATTTTTTGTATTTCAGGAGTTTTACATGTTATGATATGGTGTGCAGTCTGGTCAGTCTCAGGCCCTCGCATTTTCTTTGGTGGAAATTTATTTGGACTATTAATTACCTTTTATAGCTCCATAATGGGGGGCAAACTTTTGGAACTCATTAGAATACCATCAGTGCCTCACCTTCCACCTCTTCTTGGTAAGGGTATAATTAGCTCTAATTTCTCTTTTATTCACTTATCTGTAAGTTATGCATTTATTCTAGTCAAAGTAAATATAATTTAGAAATGTTTTAATGTAATATTATTTATATAGCTTCTTTATATGTGTATGTACTATATATATGTGTGTGTATAGCTCATTTATAGAAATATTTGTTTCTATAAATACGTATTTATCTCTATACATACATATCTCCAGAGATTTTTTCTAAAATATCTTTCAAATCATTTAAATATATTCAATATATGATTCTTGTTGCTTTATCATTTAATAGAACTTTTTTACTTAATTTTAAATGTACTATAGAAAAGGAAAATTTTGGAAAAGACTGAATTTTTCTGTGGATAACCTAACTCATATACAATTACAGGATTCAAATATTATAGTATATGAGGCACGAAAAAGTCTCATGGTTTTTGAGTAAGCTGTTTGGGCATCTTCATTATTTGTATTCATAGATACATCATTTGCCTAACCAGTGTCATACCCTATTCTTCATCCCTTTATTATACAACTAACTCTCCAGGCAGACAGAGGAAAATACATGGAAGAAGTTCTATCGGGGTGTCTCATATCTTCTACATATTCAATATACCCAAATGTTCTGTAGAATGTCAATAAAAATAATCTCTCCATTTTATCTCTAACACCCATTCTATGTCCATAACACTCTTTCAGCACTTTTTAAGTATTTGTTGAGTCTCTTTCCCACCTCTTGAAAACTTTTACTCTTGCCCTAGCTTAAGCTATATGATTCCAGCTACATCATGGACTATGGCAGAGGCTTTTAATTGGCCTCTCCTCCAATTTTCTGTCTAGCTAATTCACCAAAGTCATCACATAGAAAACAAAAGGTTCATTATCTCACTTCCTGCTTAAAAGGTTCCCACTTATCTGCTCTGCTAAAGCAGGTGACTGCGGAGTCGGGTTAGCTATTCACAATCCGATGCCTCCTGCCCATTCTCCTACTCCCATCTTTGCCTTTTATGTTTCAGCGTCACTGGATTACTAGTTGTTCCCCATTGAGATATGTCATTTTTGTCTCCACTTCTTTATGCTGTCTCCTCCACTTGTGTGTGTAACTTGCCCTTCACCAAAGTACTGAAAAATATAGTGTGTTTGAAGAGGGGAAATTGAACATTTCTGTTTCATCTCTCTTGTTCTCTCACAAGAGAGAATAACAGCTGCTGTTATTCTCTCTTGGAATAAAATGAACTGAATCAGATTTTATTTATTGGTTTGTTTGTTTATTTGTTTATGTTTGAAGGGATGTTACTGGCTGGTTTTACCATCAGGAATGTTCCATTGCTCAGTAAGTTCGTCCAAGTTAGTAACAAGTGGTCTTCAACTTTAAGAAATTCTGCCCTTACCCTTATCCTAGTAAAAGCTGGACTTGGACTCGATCCACAGGTAAATTTCTAATTATACTGTGAGTAAAGTTACTTTAAATATTAGAGGCTGGTAAAATGAAAAAGAGGAAGAATTTTTATTGTAGCTGTTTGAAGTGGTGTCTGTAAATAAAACTAAAATTAAAAACAAAAATTGGCAGAAGTGTTAATACCTTAATTTCTACTTCTTGTCTTCATTATTACTGGTATGAAGAGAAATCACCAGGATGTAAGATCTCCATTAAAAATAGCCTGTAATTGTTTGCGTAGAGATCAATGACACTTGTGCAGCATTTGTAAGTATTATTTGGGAATTGTGGCTCTTCTGTGGAGAACTACTTGCTTTTCAGGTAACAAAGGATAAGGTCACCCCATAAAAGGATTTTCTTCTGTTTTGCTTTATTTTTTTCAGAGAGATTAAGAATTTCAATAATATTTTTTATTTATGTCTTTGTTCCTGATTATCTTTGCATTGTTTTAAAAGCTAATGGATTATAAATCTATTTGGATTTTTTAAAGAGTTGCATAACAGCTTCTCAAATAGATGTGGCAAATGTATGTGTAGTGGTATAATATATCAGTAGCATAAATAATGATAGACAGTGATAATTTATTATATTCTCCAGTAGAAAATTTAAACCAATGGAAAAACTTAAAAGTTCTCCTTTTTAGTTAATTATGCAATTTTTAAGTGATTTTCTCTTTTTTCATGTTGATATTTTCTATTTACAATTATTATGTGAATCAAACAGTTTACCTCTGAAAGTTAACTGATGGATATATACCTGTACGTCCATTATGCTATTTATTAGGAAGATCAAGGAGGGTAGAACTAGTTATTTAATCACAAAGAAACAAATCCTAATTAACAATTAAAATATAACAATGTTTTATAAAACATACAATAGTTTATCATCCAATCTATGATGACACATAAAATGATCTGTATTAGCATGTTGAGCCCAATGGAATAATCAGGAAGATTTAGTTTAATAAACAACTATATATTTTAATATTTCCTTAAATAATTTTCTTGCTGGCCATGACAATTTTCTCTAAATATGACTATGTTTATATTTCAGGCTCTGAAGCGTTTGAGGAAAGTTTGTTTAAGATTGTCTATAGGTCCATGCCTCATGGAAGCATGTTCAGCTGCTGTTATTTCCCACTTCCTTATGAATTTTTCCTGGCAGTGGGGATTTCTATTAGGGTAACTTTTCCTCATTTTCCCTATGCAAATATTTAGTTAAGGATGCTTGGTTAAAATTATTGATATATTCAGAACACTGAATAGACAAGCTTTTCATTAAAATTATTTTCACAGTGGTAGAAATCCTAGGAAATCGATTGGTCAAAAGCAGAATTATGTTCTAAATCTACCATATCTTTGACAAACATGCATAGTCCCTAAATGTTTAATGCCAAGATAATTCACTTCATCACTTTATTCATTCTCTCTTATATTGTAATCTATCTCTATTTTTAACCTAATGGCCTCTCCCTTATGCACCACATGTATGTATTATGTATACATATATGTGAGAGGTTTTGTATAGATGTAGATGTTATAACAAAAAAATAAGCAAGCAAATCCCTTTCCCTACATCCAATGTCCCATCTATTACTTTCCGCTACCCATTTTCCTTCACATCCAGATCCTGCAGACTAATAGTCTACAATCTCTCTCTCTATATCCTGAACTCTACATTTTTCCAGCCACTTAACTTTTGCTTCCATGTATTCGTTTGGGTGAAATTTATAGCAAAGTTCACCCATTATATACTTACTGCCAAATTCAATGAATTTTTAAGTTAAATTTTATTATAAAATACCCAAATGTATTTTTCTTTTGAAAAATTAGAACTTCTCAAATAAAAGTAAAAAGTCTTTTGACCATGCCTCTAAATCCTACTGCCCATACCCCTACCCAAAGTGACAACTCTTATGAGTTTTATAGCATTCTAGACCTGTAGAAATAATATTCCAGGCTTCTCCATCTCCATAGAAAAGGGACTATTATTTTGTATATTTTTGTGTAAATCATATCTCTTATCTGTGACTAACCTGTTCATATCCTTTGTCTGCTTTTCTGTTGAGTTATTTTTCTTTCTTATTCATTATATCAAATCTTCGTCTGTTATAGGTGTTGCAAATATCTTGTCCCAGTACACCACTAGATATTTAACTTTGCTTATGGTGACCTTTTTAATCTAAAAATAATATTATTTCCAACAGATAGAGTGTTCAATACATAAAGCCACTTACTTGACCTTGAAAATCAAAATAGTGGGAGTCATAACATAACTGCTTTTGGTATACAGTTTTTAATGTAATCAAATTCAACAATATTTCTCTTTATGATGACCTTATATGTCATTCAAAATATCTTTTTTACCCCATAGTTACAAGTATATTTGTCTATATTTTATTCTTATTACTTTTAAGTTCAATTTTTAAAAATTCTTTAAAACAGCTAACATGCAGTGTGTGAGGTGATCCAGCTGCACTCTTTTTCACATGAATAGATAATAGTCTCAACACTGTTTACAAAAAAGTCCTTTCTTCCCAAGCTGATTTTAAATGTCAATTCTATCATGTAATAAATCTCACAAATTTGTTTCTACACTTTGTATTGTTTTCTTCCAATTTATTTTATCTATTTTTGTGTCACTATTACACAGTTTTAATCATTTTACCTTCACAAAAACAATGTCTTTTTTACATTGACTTGGTTTTTCATTCTAAACTCTCCCAAATGAAGAATCCTGAGGGGACTTTGTCATAGGACTAAATAAGTTATTGGAGGGATAAATGACATCTTTATAATGTTGAAGCTTTTATATGCAAATGTGAAACATTTTTCCAATTATTCAGGTGTTATCTTAAGTACTTTAGTGTTTTAATTTTTATAAAAATCTAGACTATTTCATAGTTTTGTTGTTAGATATTTTGTGTTTTTTATCAATGTTGGAGATGAAATTTTTTCATAACATTTTCTAATTAGTTTTTTCAGATGTATATGAAAGCTACTAATTTTTAAAAATCACTTTCATTGAGGTATAGTTTACATGAAATAAAATAAACACCCATTTTCATTTCAGTGACTTTTGACAAATTTATATGCCGGTGTAACCACCAGCACAGTTGTGCAGCACAGTTTCATTATTCTGCAAAATTCTCACGCCCCGCTCCAGTCAGTTACATGCTAGTCCCAGGCAAAACATAATCTATTCTCTGTCACAATAGATTAGATTATTTTTTAGAATTCTAGGTTAATATAATTATATAGCATTTACTCTCTTGTTTCTGCCCCTTTTTGGACAGCACGTTGTGTTTGAGATGCATCCATATTATGGCTAGTGGCTCATTCCGTTGTATTGCAGAGTAGTATCGCTGTCGGAACACACCACCAACTTTATTCATTCACTTGGTGGTGAATATTTGGGTTGTTCCCACTTTTGGGCTATTACAAATAAAGCTATGAACTTTTGCATTCAAGTCTTTGTGTGGACATTTGTTTTCATTTCTTAAGGAAATACCTAGGAGTAGAATTGCTAGGTCATATGGTAAGATAATATTTAATTTTCTTAAAAAACTGCCAAATGGTTTTCCAAAGTATTGTTGTATTTTATATTTCTATCAACAATGTATGAAATTTCAGGCCATCCATATCTTCTCCATTTTTTATAGTATCTGCCTATTTAATTTTAATATTTTGTACTGGGTATGTAGTGGTATCAGGTTGTGGTTTTATAGTTTTTCATCAAATTTGGAAATTTTTTAGCCATTATTTCTTAAGTATTTTCCCCCTTCTCCTTCTTCTAGAATTACAATTGCACATGTGTTAACTGCTTGATATTATTCTGTGTAGATTACTGAGATTCTTATTAATTTATTTTCATTCATATTACTCTCTGCACTTCACTTTGTATATAGTCTATTAATATGCCTCCAAATTCACTGATCTTTTGTTCTGCAGAGTTCAACCTTCTATTAATCCTATCCAGTGAAATTTTCAATTCAAATATTGTATTTTTTAAATTGTCATTAGCCATCACACATTTTTACATTTATTTTTCCCAGTTTTACTGAGTTGTAATTGATATATACCAGTAACATTATGTAAGTTTAAGATGTGCACTGTATTGATTTGGTACACTTATATACTGCAGAATGATTACTAATATAGCTTAGCTAATGCCTCCTTCATGTCATATAATAGCCATTTCTTTTTTATGAGATCACTTATGATCTACTCTCTTAGCAACTTTCAAGTATGTAATACATTAATATTAACTATAATTGATATGTGTACATTAGGTTACCCTAACCTTAATAATATTATAAATGAAAGTGCGTAGTCTTTGGACCAGGGTCTTCCCACTTCCCCCACACTCAACCTAGTGACCATCATTGTGCTCTTCGTTTCTATGAGCTCAGCTTTTTAAGATTCTATGTATAAGTGAGATCATAAAATGTTTTCATTCTCTGCCTGGCTTATTTCACTTAGCATAATGCTCTTAAAGTTGTCACAGTATTGATTTTTCCTTCTTCTCATGATTGAATAACATTCCATTGCATACATTTATACCACATCTTCTTTATTCATTCATCCTTGATGAACACTTAGGTTATCTCCATCAGCTATTGCATCTTTTATTTACAAAATTTCCATTTGCTTCTTTATTCTATCTTCCAATTTTTTCCTTTTATAGTCATACTTTAAGTGCTTAACTATATGGAATATACGTGTAACAACTGCACTAACATACTTATCTGGGTCACAATATGGTGGCAGAGTAGGAGGATATGTTGTTCATCTCCTCCCAGAACCAAACTGGGTGTACAACTAAAGAAGGGAATAGTTACCCAAAATAAACCGAAGACTACCTGAAAAAGAGACCTTTAACCAGGGATGGGCAAAAACCACCCCAAGACTGGTAGGAAGGGCGGGGACATAAAAGGGGCCAGTTCTATTCACAAAGGCAGCAGGCAAGGTTGCAGCATGACTGTGGGATCTTCTCCTTGAGAGGAGAGAAGTGAGACCATACCTGGGCCCAAACACAGAACGCCAGTGCCAGGATCAGCCAGCCACCTAGCATCTAGAGGTGAAAGGCAGCACTGTCTGCTGGGTAGAGACAGAGCCCACTGGAGACAAAGCCACTATTTTTTTTTTTCTTAAAGGGGCCAAAGCACAGGTTTTGTGTTTGCAGCCACTCACCTTGAACTCCAGCAAAGGGCAGGTGGTGCTGACTGGAGTTGCATGAGGAGAGTCTGGAGTGGGAGGCACTGGGGAAAGATGGGTTGGGAGGGTGGTGGGGGAAGGGGAGGTGTGCTGTGGGTATTCCTGAGCTGGGATACCTGGACACTGCAGCAGTCATCTTTCTTGAGAAGGCAAGCGCCTCCCAGGGGAAAAGCAATTATCTTACCCTGTGAAATACTGCTGGCCCCATCTTATTGAATCCCACTTGCCCCAACCTCTGGAATCATGCTCACCCTATCCTGCATCTTTTTGTTTTGTTTTGGTTTGGTTTGTTTTTTTTTTATTTGTTTTGTGTTGGATTCTTTCCTTCTTTTTCTCCCATCCTGCATCTTAACCACTACTGAGGAGATACAAACATATGCAGACTCAGGAGATGTCAGACACTGACCTTAGGGCACAGCCATTCCATACACTTTAAGTGTTTCTGACTCACTCATCATGGGTGAGTCATAGAAACACCTGCCTGGTTTCCTGAAGACCCAAACTCTGGGCTCTGGAGATCTCGCCCACAGGCCCATTAGGGGCTCCACCCTGCCAAATTCAGGGAAATAATCCCAGACAGATTCAGATTACTGACTCGGGGGTAGGGAAATATACCCACCATCTTCCCTGAAGTCTGAAAGACACTGCGCTCGGAGATCCAGGAGTCCTATGCCCCTGTTTCTGCCAGATGCCTTCTCAGAAATAGTGGGGTCTTCAAAGAGTCAGATTACCAGCAGGCAAGCAGATTCTGCAGTGCCTTGGGATTTTTGCTGACCCTCCACTGGACCCAGTGCTGATAAACACCAGATTTGCAGAGCAGCTTGGCCCATGCTTTGCATAGCCAAGCCCAGAGGAAACAAACACAAACTGTGGATTGCTTGAAGCTTTAAATAGGCTGCCTAGGGCTAGATGTGGAGAGAGCCCTTGACATTGGCTTACACCGGCCTCAGTCAGCATCAGAGCCATATCCAAAGGGAGCACCCAGCAGGGAAGGCACTAAATTTTGCTGAGCCAAATCCCACTTTGTTCTTTTTCACTATTATCATTATTTTTTTCTTTTTCATGGCCTTTTTATTTTTCATTTTTCTTCCATTTTTGTTGCTTTGTTTTTTTCTAGCTCTTATTTTACTCTCATTTTTGTTTACTCCGTAGTTCCCTTCTTGTTTCCTTTTCTTATTTTTGTTATTCTTTGTCTTTCTTTGTCCCTGTTTACTGTTTTTCTTTTTCTATTCATTACTCATATTAGTTCTCTTACTTTTCTCCTGTCTCATAATTACTTTGATTTCCTTTTGTCTTCTTTTATTCTTTTTCCTTTTTTCCCATTTCTCTACTGTTCCATTTCCCTTTCAACTTTTGTTATTTTTTCCTCTTTTGTCATGGATTTTGCTGTTGTTGTTGGAGGGTGGTTTTTTTGCATGTTTTGGTTTTGTTTTTTGCATTGTTTTGCTTTGTTCTCTCAGTACCTACACAACAGTGTACAAGATACAGTGGGGTTGATCCTCTCAGTCAATAGGCTGGAGGGGAGATCCCATCAACAAATTGGCCAATAACAATGAGGACCCAAATACAACAGGAGGGTCCACATAACCCACACAAAGGATGTTTCTAGAGCATCCAGCTCTGACGATCATGGAGATTACACCAGTGGGTCCCATAGGACTCCAACCATGTAAGTTCACCCCACAAAGACAAGGAGTCAATACAGATCTATTTAAGACATAGGAACAAACAAAAAGAGTTGAAATGGGGAGACAAAGAAACAACCTTCAAATGAAAGAAAAGGAAGAATCTCCAGAAAAAGAGCTACATGAAATTGAGGTAAGCAAATTATCAGATGTAGAGTTCAAAGTAATGGTTATAAGGATGCTCAAGGACTAAATGAGAACTACATAAGCATGAAAAAGGACATAGAAACTATGAATAAGAACCAGTTGGAAATGAAGAATGCCGTATCTGAGATGAAAAATACACTAGAAAGAACAAAAAGCAGGCTAGATGAAGCAGAGGATCTAATCAGTGATTTGGAAGACAAGGTGGGAAAAATTGCCCAGTAAGAGGAGCAAAAAGAAAAAAGACTTCAAAAGAACAAGGATAGTTTAAGGGAGCTTTGGGACAACATTAAACATAACAACATTTGCATCATAGGGATACCAGATGGAGAAGAAAGGGATCAAGGGATACAAAACACATTTGAAGAAATATAGCATAAAACTTCTCTAACCTGGTACAGATAAATTCATAGAAGTTTAGGAAGCACAGAGTGTCCCTCCCAATCAAGATGAACACAAAGAGGCCCACTTCAAGACACATCACAATTAAAATGGCTAACTTTAAAGACAAAGAAAGAATGTTAAAGGCAGCAAAGGAGAAACAGTTACCTAAAAGGGAGCTTCAATAAGGCTGTCAGCTGTTTGTTTGTTTGTTTTTAGAGAGAGAGGGAAAAAAAGTACTTTTATTGAATTCATATGCAGGATAAATAATACTATATGTCATTCTCCTATTTTAAAATAATTTTTGTTGGGACTTCTGACCAAGATGGAGGCATAGGTAGACACACTGTGCCTTCTCACACAACCGAAGGAAAGACAACAATTTAAAAACAAAAAACAACCAGAACTGAGAGAAAAATTGAATGGTATGGAAGTCCAACAACCAAGTAGTTAAAGAAGACATATTCATCCAGACTGGTAGGAGGGGCAGAGTTGGGAAGCCGGGCAGAGAGGGCTTGCAGCAAAGCGGCGGCTGGTGGACCCAGCGAGGCAGTGGATTGTGGGAGGGGGTGCAGCTCTCAAGGCAGCTGATAAAACTGTTCCACATTTGCACACAGGTAAACCAGGCAAAACTGGGGAGCGGGTTGAACTGCGCAACCCAGGGTCCCAGGAGGGGAAATAAAGTCTCAAACCACTGATTGAAAACACCTGTGGGGGTTGAGATGCCAGGAGAGACTCCCACCCTCACAGGAGAGTTCGCTGGAGAGACCCTCAGGGTCCTAGACGTACACAAACCCACACACCTGGAAATCAGCATCAGAAGGGCCTAATTTGCTTGTAGGAAGTAGGGGAAGTGACTGAAATACGGCAGAGAGAAGAGCAAGCACCACTGTTCCCTCCCAGAACACTTCCCCACATCCAGCATCACAACCCAACCCAGTGACCAGGGTTACCCTGCCTGGGTGAATACCTAAGGCTCTGCCCCTCACTATGTAACAGGTACGTCAAGACAAAAAAAAAAAAAAAAAAAAAAAAAAAAAAAAAAAAAAAAAAAAAAAAAAAAAAAAAAAAAAAAAAAAAAAAAAAAAAAAAAAAAAAAAAAAAAAAAAAAAAAAAAAAAAAAAAAAAAAAAAAAAGCCCAAACAAAACAACAGATCAAAGCTCCAGAAAAAAATACAACTAAGCGACAAAGCGGTAACCAACCTATCAGATGCAACAATGGAATACTATTTTGCTGTAAAAAAGAAGAAAGTTTTACCCTTTGCAGCAGTATGAATGTACTGAGAGAACATTATTCTAAGTGAAATAAGCCAGAGAGAGAAAGACAAATACCACATGATTTCAGTCATATGTGGAATCTAATATGTGACCTAACAAGCAAGATAGAGACAGACTCATAGAGAACAGGATGACAGCTAACAGGGGGAGTAAGCGGATGGAGGGACTGAGCAAAAAGTTAAAAGGACTCATGGACACAGACAACAGTGTGGTGATGCAGGGGGGTTGGGAGTGTAAGGGGACTAAGTGGAAATAGCAAAATACAGCAAAAATTATTTTACTTTATTTATTTTTAAAATATATTTTATTGATTATGCTATTACAGTTGTCCCATTTTCTCCCTTCACTCCCCTCCACCCTGCACACCCCCTCCTACCCACATTCCCCCCCTTTAGTTCATGTCCATGTGTCATAAGTTCTTTAGCTTCTACTTTTCCCACACTATTCTTGCCATCCCCCTGTCTATTTTCTACCCACCGTCTATGCTACTTATTCTCTGTACCTTCCACCCTGTCTCCTCCTCCCACTCCCCTGTTGATAACCCTCCATGTGTTCTCCATTTCTGTGGTTCTGTTCCTGTTCTAGTCATTTGCTTAGTTTGCTTTTGTTTTAGGTATGGTTGTTAATATCTGTGAGTTTGCTGTCTTTTTACTGTCATATTTTTAACTTCTTTTTCTTAGATAAGCCTCTTTAACATTTCATGTAATAAGGGCTTGGTGGTGATGAACTCCTTGAACTTGACCTTATCTGAGAAGTGCTCTATCTGCCCTTCCATTCTAAATGAAATCTTTGCTGGATAGAGCAATCTTGGATGGAGGTCCTTGCCTTTCATGACTTGGAATACCTCTCTCCATCCCCTTCTTGCCTGTAAAGTCTCTTTTGAGAAATCAGCTGACAGTCTGATGGGAACTCCTTTGTAGGTAACTGTCTCCTTATCTCTTGCTGCTTCTAGGATTCTGTCCTTCATTTTAATCTTGGCTAATGTAACTATGATGTGCTTGGTGTGTTCCTGCTTGGGTCCAACTTCTTTGGGACTCTCTGAGCTTCCTAGACTTCTTGGAAGTCTGTTTCCTTTGCCAGACTGGGGAAATTCTCCTTTATTATTTGTTTAAATAACTTTTCCACTTGTTGCTCTTCCTCTTCTCCTTCTAGTACCCCCATAATTCAGGTGCTGGAATGTTTCAAGATGTCCTGGAGGTTCCTAAGCCTCTCCTCATTATTTTGAATTGCTGCTTCATTCTTTTCTGATTGGATGTTTCTTTCTTCCTTCTGGGCCACACCGTTGATTTGAGTCCCAGTTTCCTTCCCATCATTTTTGGTTCCCTGTACATTTTCCTTTATTTCACTTAGTGTAACCTTCATTTGTTCATCTAATTTGCGACCAAAATCAACCAATTCTGGGAGCATCCTGATCACCAGTGCTTTGAACTGTGCATCTAATAGGTTGGCTATCTCTTGGTCGCTTAAAAGTATTGGCTCTGGTGGTTTGATTTGTTCTTTTGTTTGAGCTTTTTTTTTTTTGGTCCGGTCGTGTCTGTTAGTTATGAGAGGGGAGCCTTAGGTGTTCACCAGGGCGGGGCAATCCAGTGGCAGAGTTGTGACACTGTATGTGGGGGCAGGGTCTGAGAGGGAACAATGGCGCTTGCTCAGCTCTCTCTCGGATTTCAGTCCCCTCTGTGAGGCGAGGAGTCTCTTCCGGCACTTCAACCCCCACAAGTGTTTTCAATCATGCTTTTAGGCTTTACTTCCTGGTGCTGGGGCCCTGGGTTGCACAGTCTGTCTCGCTGCCCATTTTTGCCTGGTTTAGCTGTAAGCAAATGTGTGACCATGGTCAGCCACCTTGTGCACCTCGCTGGGTCTGCTCATTGCCTCCCCACACCTGGTAGCACCCAGTAACCACCCCCTGCATGCCTGGGGTGTGCCAACAGCCACCTGCAGGTCTGAGACCACTAGCCACTGCTTCTTTCCTGCTATGATCCCTCTCTGCAGGCCACAGACTCTGCCCCTCTTACCGGTCTGGGTGAATCGTTGTCGGACTTCCATAGAATTCAATTTTCTGTCTGTTCTGGCTGGGTTTTTTTGTTTCTAAATTTTTGTTGTCCTTAATTTTAGTTGTGAGAAGAGGCACGGTGTGTCCACCTACACCTCCATCTCAGCTGGAAGTCCTCTTTTGCTAATTTTTTAATTGGATTGTTTGTTTTTTGGTGTTGAGTTTTGTAAGTTCTTTATAAATTTTGGATATTAAATTCCTATCAGATGTATCAGCAAATATGTTCTCCCATTCTGTGTGTTGTCTTTTTATTTTGTTGATGATTTCCTTTGCTGTGCAAAAACTTCTTAGTTTCATGTAGTCTCATTTGTTTATTTTTTTCTTTTGTTTCCCTTGCCTGGGGAGACATATCAATAAAATGTTGCTATGAGCAATGTCCAAGATCTTGCTGCCTATGTTTTCTTCTATGACTTTTATGGTTTCAGATCTAACATTTAAGTCTTTGATAATTTTGGGTAAGAAGGTGTCCAGTTTCATTTTTCTGTATGTATCTGTCCAATTGTCCCAACATCATTTATTGCATAAACTATCTTTAGCCCATTGTATATGTTTGCTTCCTCTGTCAAATATTAGTTGACTGTAAAAGTATGGATTTATTTCTGGGCTCTCTATCCTGTTCCATTTATCTATGTGTCTGTTTTTATGCTAGTACCATGCTGTTTTGATTACAATAGCCATATAGTATAGTTTGACATTAGGTGGCCTGATTCCTCCAACTTTGTTCTTCTTTCTCAGAATCACTGTTGCTATGTGGGGCCTTTTATGGTTCCATACAAACTTTTGAAATATTCGTTCTAGTTGTGTGAAATGCATTACTGAAATGTTGATAGAAATTGCATCGCTCTGTAGATTGCTTTGGACATACTAAAATGTCCAAAGCAATCTATAGAGTATGTCTATATAGTATGGACATTTTAGTAATTTTAAATCTTCCTATCCATGAACACAGTATGTACTTCCACTTATTTGTGTCTTCTATTTGTTTCTTCGGTGTTATAATTTTCCAGGTACAGAATTTTTACACCATTGGTTAAGTTTATTCCTAGGTATTTTATTCTTTTTAAGCAATTGCAAGTGGGATTTTTTTTTAATTTCCCTTCCTGTTAGTTTGTTATTGGCATATAAAAATGCAACTGATTTTTGGATAATGATGGGTTGCCCCAGGCACTGGTTTCTGTGTCACCTTACTCAGATCATTGACAGAAAAGAGACTAGCAAACTTTAGATGCCCAAGGTCCACTGAAAACCTCTAGAGCTACACCTCTAGAGCTAATGCAGTACTACAGATAGACCCCTGGGAATGCTCCAGAGTAGAAAAAAGTAAAATTCTTCAGCTGGAGATAACATACCCAAACCCAGAGAATACATATTCTAGAAATGTTTCAGAAGACCCCAGAATCTCTAGTGGGGTTGGTAGATGAAGGCTTCTCCCTAGTGAAGAAAATCCACAAAGACAGGGAGACGTAGCTGTTTTTTTATATGCAAATTTCAACAAAATGTAACAAAGCATATGAATAAGCAGGAATTATGGCTCAATCAAAGGAACAACAAAAATTCCAGAAACTAACCCTAAACCAAAGAAATGTGTGAATTACCCAACAAATAACTCAAAGTAACATCATTAAAATGCTCAATGAGCTAAAAGAGAACACGGACATCTAAAAGAAATCATGAAAGTAATACATGAACAAAATGAGATTACCAAGAAAGATATAGAAACTATTTTAAAAAAACAAGAATTATTGAGCTGTAGTATATAGTAACAAAATTAGAAAAAAAATGACTACAGAGGATTAGCAACAGACTGGAATAATCAGAAGGAAGAATTAGTGAACTCAATGACAAGGTCAGCTGAAATCAGAGGAACAAAAGGAAAACAAAGGAAAATGAAGAGGTCCTAAGGGATTCATGGGATACCATTAATAGTACAATCTACCCATTATGGGAGTTCTAGGAGAAGACAGAAACATATGGTGAAAAAGCCTATTTGAAGAAATAATGGCCAAAGTTACCAAATTTAGAAATGAAATGGACATACAAATTTAAGAAGCTCTAAGAACTACCACCTGAGTAAAATCAAAAAGACCTGCAGTGAGACACACTATACTCAAACTGTCAAAAGTCACAGAAATAATCTTCAAGCAGCAGAAGAAAACCAAGAGTTCTCAAAAGCTAATAATTGGATTTCTCAGCATAAACCTTGTAGGCTAGAATGGACCAGAAAAATTCAAAATGCTGGAAAAAAAACCCTGCCAGTCAAGAATACTGTACCCAACAAACCACATGTAAAAGCTTCATGACATTGAATTTGGCAATGATTTCCTGGCTATGACACTGAAAGCACAGGCAACCAAAGCAAAAAAATATGAGGGAGGAACCCCAAAAAGCAATTGATTTATTAAAAACTGTATATTTATTCTTAAACTGTATATTTACATTTTTAAACTTCAGTCACCTTCAAAATACTCTTCATTGGATGCAATATACCTATTGAGACATTTTCTTCCATGGTGCAAAAGAGTTCTGAACTCATCAATTTTGATGCCTCTTAGAATTTCTGCCATTTTTTTGTTTTACCTTTTCCACATCAACAAAATGTTTCTCTTTGAGCACTTTTTCATCAGGGCAATGAAAAAGGCTGCTTTGGGCAAGATCGGGTGAATGAGAGAAGGCAGGGGGGTCTTGCCATTTTTCGTTGCCCTGATGAAAACTACTAAACACTTATTGTGGTGTGGGCAGGTGTGCTCATAAATCACCCATCATGAAATGGGCAACTATATTAAAAGAGTTTTTTTTAAAAAACTGAGTCTCAGCACAGCCTCTTACAACATCACCAGCTGGTACACTGATACAGATGGGTTCCTAGAACACTCACCTAGTGGGGGAAGCCTATACTCCAAGGAGCCTGACCACCAGAAGATAATTACAGTTTTGGGGGGTGCCCCTTGTAGATAGACTGGGCTTCATAGAACTTGAAAACTTCTCCACAGCAAATGAAATGCACAGACAATAGGCAGCACTTGAAAGGAGAGAAAATGCTTACAAAACATGTATATGAAAAGGAATCAATATTCATAATATTTGAAGAACTCCTACAACTCAACAGCAAAAGAAAACTTGACTAAATAATGGCAAATGACTTGAATATATATTTTTCCAAACAAGATATACAAGTGGCCAACAAGTTTATAAAAGTGCTCAACATTTGTAATCAGTAGAGAAATACAAACCAAAACTATAATGAGATATCACTACAGTGGGCACTATTAAAAAATAGAAAATAGTTGTTGACACAGATATGGAGAAACCCTTGCACACTGCTATTAGGAGTTAAATTTGGAAAACAGTTTAGAAGTTCCTCAAAAACACAAAAACAGAATTACCATAAAATCAGTAATCCTATTTCCAGGTGTATATCTGAAAGAATTGAAAGCAGGACCTCAAAGATATATTGCAGCATTATTTGAGATCACCAAAATGCAAAAATAGGCCAAATATCCATTGACAGATGACTGGATAAAGAAAAGTGTGGTATATACGATGAAATATTACTCAGTTGTAAAAAAAGAAATCTTTTCATATCCTACAACATGAATGAACTTTGATGACATTACGCTGAGTGAAATAAGCCGGGACACATACTATATTATTTTAGTGATATGTTTAGAGTAGTTAAAATCATGGTAATAGAAAATAGCGTGACAGTTGCTGGGGCTGGGTGAAGGGGCACTTTTACCACTGTTAAATGACATTCACTCATAAGCTGAATTTTTACACTTGAAGTTGTAAAGATGAATATATTTGTTGTAAATTCTAACAAAAAATTAACTATTTGGTTAAATGGATGTTTTAAAATCGATTTTCAAAGTCTTTCTCTCAGTTTTGTACTAGGTGCTGTCTCTCCTGCTGTTGTCGTGCCTTCCATGCTACTCTTGCAAGAAAATGGGTATGGTGTGGAGAAAGGCATTCCAACCCTACTTATAGCTTCCAGCAGTTTGGATGACATCTTGGCTATCACTGGATTTGGTACATGTATGAGCATAGTCTTCCCCACAGGTAAAGAAAAAAATGCAACCACTACTACATAACTTACAGCCTTATTGTTGTTGTTGTTCTTAGTTTTTTTAAATTATATTTTATTGATTATGCTATTACAATTGTCCCATTTCTCCCCCATCATTCCCCTCTACCCTGCACACCCCCTCCCACCCACATTCCACTCCTTTAGTTCATGTCCATGTGTCATAAGTTCTTTAGCTTCTACTTTTCCCATACTATTCTTGACCTCACCCTGTCTATATTCTACCCACCATCTACACTACTTATTCTCTGTACCTTTTCTCCCTCTCTCCTCCTCCCACTCCCCTGTTGCAAACCCTCCATGTAATCTCCATTTCTGTGTTCCTGCTCCTGGTCTAGATATTTGCTTAGTTTGCTTTTGTTTTAGGTGTGGTTGTTAATATCTGTGAGTTTGCTATCTTTTTACTGTCCTATTTTTTATCTTCTTTTTCTTAGGTAAGTCCCTTTAACATTTCATATAATAAGGACTTGGTGAAAATGAATTCCTCTAACTTGACCTTATCTGAGAAGCACTTTATCTGCCCTTCCATTCTAAATGAAATCTTTGCTGGATAGAGCAATCTTGGAAGGAGGTCCTTGACTTTCATGACTTGGAATACTTCTTCCCAGCCCCTTCTTGCCTGGAAAGTCTCTTGAGAAATCAGCTGACAGTCTGATGGGAACTCCTTTGTAGGTAACTGTCTCCTTATCTCTTGCTGCTTCTAGAATTCTCTCCTTCTTTTTAATCTTGGCTAATGTAATTATGATGTGCCTTGGTGTGTTCCTCCTTGGGCCCAACTTCTTTGGGACTCTCTGAGCTTCCTGGACTTCCTGGAAGTCTATTTCCTTTGCCAGATTGGGGAAGTTCTCCTTTATTATTTGTTCAAATAACTTTTCCACTTGTTGCTCTTCCTCTTCCCCTTCTGGTACCCCTATAATTCGGATGTTGGGATATTTAAAGATGTCCTGGAGGTTCCTAAGCCTCTCCTCATTTGTTTGAATTCTTGTTTCTTCATTCTTTTCTGTTTGGTTGTTTCTTTCTTCCTTCTGGTCCACTCCATTGATTTGAGTCCCAGTTTTCCTCTCATCACTATTGGTTCCCTGTGCATTTTTCTTCATTTCACTTATTGTAGCCTCCATTTGTTCATCTAATTTGTGACCAAAATCAACCAATTCTGTGAGCTTCCTATTCACCAGAGCTTTGAACTGTGCTTCTGATAAGTTGGCTACCAGTGCTATGAGCTCTGCATCTGACAGGTTGACCACCTCCTGGTTGCTCAGATGAATTAGCTCAAGGGCCCCGGTCTGTTCTCCCTTTTGAGCCATCCTTGGTTTTGTTTTGTTTGTTTTGTTTGTTTGTTTTGTTTTCATCTGGTCGTGGCTGCTACATAGTGAGGGGCAGAGCCTTAGGCGTTCACCAGGGCAGGGCAGCCCCGTTGCTGGGTTTTGATGCTGGATGCCACATCCAAGAGGGAATCCAAGAGGGAACAATGGTGCTTGCCTTGGAAGCGCTGTCTTGTGGATTCCAGTCCCTTCAGCCTCTTTCCCCTATCAAATCGGGCCCTTCTGGTGCTGATTCCCAGGTGGGTGGGCCTGCACAGACTCCAAGACCCCAGGGGTCTCCCCAGCAAACTCTCCTGTGAGGCTGGGACTCCCTCCCAGCACCTCAGCTCCCACAAGTATTTTCAATGGGTGCTTTTAGGCTTCACTTCCTGGCGCTGGGGCCCTGCGTCTCACAGTCTGTCTTGCTGACCAGTTTCCCCTGGTTTATCTGTGTGTGAATGTGTGTCCACGGTCTGCTGCCTTGTGCACCCCGCCTGGCATCTCAGCACTTGGCAATGCCACTACCTATGTGCCCGGAGTGACTGTGCACCCGGGACCACCACCAGCTTATCCCAGCACAATCTGACTCCACCAGCCATGGACTCAGCTGGCCGATGACTCCACCCTATTTACCAGTCTGGGTGAATCGCTGTTGTTGTACTCCCACACAATTCAATTTTCTCTTTGTCCTGGTTGAATTTTCTTTTTCTTTTTTTTGGTTCTACACTTTTGTTGTCTTTAATCTTGGTTGTGAGAGGAGGCACAGCATGTCCAGCTACACCTCCATCTTGGCCGGAAGTCTGTTCTTAGTTTAAGTAAAGTTTATAGCTTTCCTTCATTTATTAACCAAGACTTTTTTGCATTTAATAGCTTTTTATTCATCATAAAAAGCTCATTCTAGACTAGGAAGGAAATTTCAATGGGTTAAGAAACCACTACTTAACAGAAATGATTTCATTTTAATAACCATATACTTCTATTAATTTGAGAGCCATTTTATTACCCCTTATCTGCTGATGTTGCTTTGGAATTTTATCACAGTTTTTAGTAGTAAATTTTAAGCAGCCATATTACCAGTACTACTAATATATTCAATAGCTATTTTTGAAATGTATCTTTTAGTCATCATTGTAAATAAATGGTTGCTTTATTATTAAGACAACTTAACCATATAGAGTGTAGGCAACCATGTGCCTTTTGGTAGTGGTAGTGGAACAGGATCCTGCACCAATTCTGAATCCCAAGGTAATATTTTTTTGAGAATTCTTATGAGTTTATTTGGGCCAAAATGACAACTATTGCAGAGAAACAAAATCTCAGTGGATTTAGAAAATGCTCTCAAAAATGACAGTTTTGTAGTTTACTTTGTACAGTATAATCAAAAGAGGAGGCATAACGGGGTTACATGAAATCCCCATTGGTGGTAGATTAGAGAGGTGCGAGAAAGCAATGTAAAATGAGACTGGATAAAAGGTAAAATGGAGAGACACATAATTCTTTTACATTGGTAGGTATAGGGTAGTTAACTATTAACATTTACAGCATAGAGATGGTATTTGGGCAACAAGATAACAATGAGGGGGCCTGGGGTCTCTCCTGTCATGAAAGATTGTGCCTTGAGTGGGCTGGAAAAAGGGGAATTACTCAGACAGTTTAAAGTTCTGTTGTCATAGATACAAAAAAAGAAGAGAGAAACTCAGTGTGGTTGACCTTTGTCCAAGGAGATACTGACCCAGGGCATGACTACCTGCTAAGACTTGCTTTTAGTTAGAAAGTTTTAATTCCAGACCCACCTATGTGGTTACTTTAGGCCTCTGAGCTTGTGAGTTCACCATGCAGGACTCCCCTGAGCTTGTCAGGCTTGGTATGTGGCCCTTTTTTTGTCCTCAGATGTCATGTTGGTAGCTTAAAGTCTGTCATGGTGGGAGTATTTTTATCAAGGAAAAAGGCAAAATCTACAACGTAGGGCATTCTGGCCCATCCACAGAGAGAAAATTGTTAAATTTTTGTCACACACTATTGCTTCTAGGCCTTTGCATATATGGTCCCCTCTTCCCCAAGGTCATATTTGGTCTTGAATGTCACTCTACAGAAATTGTGAAAGTAAAAATTTCCATATTTAGTAATGCTTTAGTTATCTGCAATGTTTGAAATTCAGTCTTCCGTATTATTGAAGCACTGAAATATTTTAAGTTTCTCTTGAAATCCTAAGATATAAATTTTTAAAAGGGAAAAGATAAAAATAAAATTTGCAGTAGTCATATGCCAGAAATAACGATTCTTAATCTTTTAATGTAAGTCTACCCAGACTCTCTCTCTAGCTCTTTCTCCCAGTATTCTTATAAAATTATTGAATATTGACCATACTTGCTGATAACCTGAGTTGTTTTGCATTTAGCTATATATAACAAACATATTTCTATTCAGTAAGTTTATTTGTATGATATTTTAATGGTTGCATAAAATTAAATTGGCTGCATCTTAATTACTTGTTGAAAACTGAAGTTGACTCTAATATTTTCTTTTTTTCTTTTTTTTAATTAAATTTTATTTTAATTGTTGTTCTTATACAGTTTTCTGTTTATATTTTCTATTAAAATAATACTTGATGGAACTGCTTATAGCTATATAGTTGTACATAAATTTAATATTTTCTTAATCTTAAAAATGTAATTGTTGAGCTAAAAAGTATATAAAGTTATAAGCTTTTGAAATATATTACCACAATAGTATGTCCTACTACAGTGCACAAGCTCGCCACTTTGTCTTTATCCTTTTCAAAACTAGGTATTGTCTTTTTTTCACCTTTGCTAATTTGGTAGTTAAAGTGAGGTCTCTTTAAATGAAGTACTTTCACTACTAGTGATATTAAACAAATGTTTGTGTTTATTGGTCATTGGCATTTTAGCATGTCTTATAAATTGCTTTTCTTGAAATATTTTGCCTTATAGGGGTGTCCTTTTTCTCTTTTTCATTTATCAAGATTCTTCATAAAATTTAAGAATGATAACCCTTGGTTTTATATTCTTTAGTTTCCCCCATTTTTATCATCGCCTGAGAATATGTTTATTGGTTTTAGAGAGAGAGGAAGGGAAAGAGAGAAAAAGAGAAACATTGATGTGAGAGAGAAACATTGATCTGTTGCCTCCTGTAACTGGGGATCCAACCTGCAACCTCTACAACTGAGTCACCCAACAGGGCAGTTTTTCCCACTTCTGATTCGACTTTTAACTTCATAAGAACTCTTTTTTGTCACTCAAAAGTTCTAAATTTTTTAAAGGTTTTATTTATTTGTTTTTAGAGAGAGGAGAAGGAAGGGAGAAGGAGAGACAGAGAAACATCCATGTGTGAGAGACATCAATCAGTTACAGGGGACCAGGCCCGGAAACCAGATATGTGCCATGACAGGGGTCAAACCAGTGACCTTTAGGTTTGCATGATGATACCCAGCCCACTGAGCCTCACCAGTCAGGGCCAGAAGTTCTAAATTTTTTATCGACAAGTCTGGTAATATTTTCTTCATTACCTGGTATCAGATATTCTTTAAAAAAAAATTTGTGCTCCTCTTTCATTGTGCCAGCTACTGTGCCAAACACTGAGGATAAACAGTGGACAATATTATTAAGCAATTGCTTAGTACTTGTTCTAAGTTTCATAAATGTTTCCACTAATTTAACAGTCACAATAGTGCTACGCTCATTTTACAGATAAGGAAACTGAGGAAGAGAGTCCAAAGTCACAAATAACTAGGTCCAAAGTCACAAATCCAATAAGAAGGGGAGCCAAGACACAAATCTGGCCCGGACCCACACTTTTAAATACTATTCAACACTGCCTGTTGACACAGCAGACAGAAAAGACCATGTGGCCCATGTACTCAAGTTTATATTAAACAAATGTGATCAGTATTACACAGTATAAGACGTTATGGGAACATGCTACAAGAAACCAAACCTATTTTGAGGAGGATATAAAAAGTGAAAAACCAAGCAGTGATATGCTAAAAAAGTCCTCTTTTATTATATGACTATGTATACTGTCACTTAAAATTTTGAGGACTCTAAAGGTTTTATTGAGTTGGCCAAAAAGTTCATTTCGTTTTTTTCATAAGATGGCTATAGTAGCACTAAGTTGCCTTTACCTTCATTCAAAACAATTTTGTTAGATTGTATTGTGACAGCTGTCATGTCAGAGTGCATTTTTAAAAGGACATTAAAATTGGTGAATTTTTGTGTAACCATTTTATATTGAAGATGGAAGAAAATAAGCAACATTTTTGGCATATTATGCTTTATTATTTCAAGAAAAGTAAAAACGCAACTGAAACACACAAAAAAGATTTGTGTAGTGTATGGGAAGGGTTCTGTGACTGACGGAACATATCAAAAGTGCTTTGCAAGGTTTTGTGATGGAGATTTCATGTTGGACAATGAACCATGGTTGGGTAGAGCCATTGAAGTTGAAAGCAATCAAATTGAGACGTTATTGAGAACAATCAAGTTATATCACAAGGGAGATAGCCAACATACTCAAAATATCCAAATCATTAAAGTTATTGGTGAAAATGAAAAATGTGCATTTATTTTATGGAAAAAAATACCATACAGAGTTTTTGGCCAACCCAGTATTTTATACATTAGATCATCAATGTGCATGTATTTTGGAATACACTAGGTATTAGGATCTAACTTTATCTTCCTGGTCAATTGACCCATTTATCATTTTAGAATGTCCTTTTGTACCTCTGTTTTTAAAGTGTATTTTATTGATTGTGCTATTACACTTGTCCCATATTTTCTCCCCTTTATCCCCTTCTGCCCTACATCCACCCTCCCTCAAGCATTCCCCTCCCCTTAGTTCATGTCCATGGGTAGTACATATAAGTTCTTTGGCTTCTCCAATTCCTATACTATTCTTAACCTCCTCCTGTCTATTTTTCACCTACCATTTATGCTTCTTATTCCCTGTACCTTTTCCCCCATTCTCCCTGCTCTTCACTTCCCCATAACCCTTTGTGTGATCTCCATTTCTGTGATTCTATTCCTGTTCTAGACGTTTGCTTAGTTTTTGTTTTTGTTTTGTTTTGAGATTCTGTTGTTGATAGTTGTGAATTTGTTCTCATTTTACTGTTAATACTTTTATCTTTTTCTGCTTCTTCAATAAGTCCCTTTAACATTTCATATAATAAGGTTTTGGTGAGGATGAATTCCTTTAACTTGATTTTATCTGGGAAACACTTTATCTGCCCTTCCACTCTAAATGATAGTTTTGCTGGATAGAGTAATTAGGATTGTAGGTCCTTGCTTTTCATGACTCCGAATACTTCTTTCCAGCCCCTTCTTGCCTGCAAGGTTTCTTTTGAGAAATCAGCTGGTAGTCTTATGAGAACTCCTTTGTGGTTAACTCTCTCCTTTCCTTTTGCTGCTTTTAAGGTTCTATCCTTATCTTTAATCTTGGGCAATGTAATGTGGCTTGGTGTGTGCTTCCTTGGGTCCAACTTCTTTGGGACTCCCTGAGCTCCTGGATTTGGATGTCTATTTCCTTTGCTAGATTAGGGAAGTTTTCTTTCATTATTTTTTCAAATAGGTTTTCGATTTCTTACTCTTCCTCTTCTCCTTCTGGCACCCCTGTGATTCAGATTTTGAAACATTTAAAGTTGTCCCAGAGGTTCCTAAGCCTGTTCTCATCTTTTTGGATTCTTTGGGGGGGGGGGGACGGTTCATTCTGTCCCTGCTGAATGTTTATTTCTTCCTTTTGTTCCAAATTGTTGTTCTGAGTCCCTCTTTCCTTCCCTTCACTGTTGGTTCCCTGTATGTTTTTCTCTATTTCACTTAGTATAGCCTTCACTTCTTCCTTTATTTTGTGTCCATACTCAATCATTTTTGCGAGCTTCCTGATTACCAGTATTTTGAACTCTGCATCTGATAGGTTGGCTATCTCCTCATTGCTTAGTTCTTTTTCTGGAGTTTTAATATGTTCTTTCATTTGGGTCATATTTCTGGTGCACCCATTATGTTATAAGGGGCAGAGCCTTGGTATTCACCAGGGTGGGGCAACCCACTTTGTTCCGTTGTGGCACTGTATATGGAGGAGGGGTCAGAGAGGGAACAATGCCACTTGCTTGACTCTTGCCCAGCTTTCAGTCACTTCCCTTGCTTCCTACAAATGGATTGTGCCCTTTTAGATGCTGATTTCCAGGTGAGTAGTCATGTGTACATTCTAGAATCCTGTGGGCCACTCCAACAGCCTCTCTTGTGAAGCTGGGAGTTTCTCCCACTGCCAAACCTCCCACAGATTTTTACAGCCAGAGGTTTTGAGGCTTTTGTTTCTCACTCTGGAACCCTGGGTTGTGTGGTCTGTCTTGCTCCCCAGTTGTTCCTCCCAGCTTATCCCCATGCTAATGTGGTGTATCCCAGTATACCAGCTGCCACCTCACCTGCCCACTCAGCTAGCCAGCGCCTTGTCACGTGTCCTAGCTGCCCCTGCTTTCTGTCTCCACCCCTCCTACCAGTCTGAATGAATGTTTCTTCTTTAACTCCTTGGTTGTCAGACTTCCATATAGTTTCATTTTCTGGCAGTTCTGATTATTTACTGTTTTTAAATTGGTTATCATTCTTTTGATTGCCTGTGGAGGTGAAGCATATCTGCTTCTGCCTCCATTTTGTGGAAGCACTTCTGTATCTTTTTTGACAGTATTTGACTTGAAGTCTTATTTTGTCTGATACGACTATGACCACCCTTGCTCCCTTTTGGTTTCCATTTGCATGGAATATCTTTTTCCATCCTTGTCATTACAACAGTCTATTTTAAAGTAATAACATCAATTACACACAGAAACTACTCCTTTACATCTCACCCTCCCCACTTAAAGTTATTAATGTATCAAATTTCATCTTTTTATATTATATATCCATCCATTAACCTAGATTATAGTTATTGTTATTTTTATGCTTTTATATAAATTCTATCACAGAATGAAAAATGATGAACTCACCACCATTCCAGCATACAGGATTTTTAATTCATCTATGTATGTACCTTTGCCAGAAGTTTATATTATACATGTATGCTTTTGTGTTGCTATCTAATGTCCTTTTATTTCCCCTTGAAGAAGTCCCTTTCTTCTCCTTCCCCTTCCCCTTTCCATTATTATTTCTTCTTCTTCTTCTTCTTCTTCTTCTTCTTCTTCTTCATCTTCATCTTCATCTTCATCTTCTTCATCTTCATCTTCTTCATCTTCTTCTTCTCCTCCTCCTTCTCCTCCTCCTCCTTCTTCCTCTTCCTCTTTTGAAGGCAGGTTCAGAGTTAATGAACTTCCTTAGCTTAGCTTTTGTTTATCTGGGGAAGTCTTAATTTCTCCTTCATCTTTGATGACAATTTTGTAGAATAGTGTTGTCGGTTAGCAATTTCTTTTTCTTTTACAATTCTGAATATATAATCCTACATGCTTCTGGCCTATAAGTTTTCTGCTGTGAAATTCTTTGATAATCTAATAGGAGCTCCTTTGACATACATAATAAGTTGTTTCACTTGCTACAACTTATCAACTGACTTGTAGAGTTTCATAAAGGCTTTTGGACTGTATATCATTGTTAAGTTGGTGTCTCTGTGGGGCATTGTAATTCTGGGACTTTCTATTCCACCATCTTGTTGTTTTCACCCTCCAGTTCTTTATATATATTTACATGCTTTACTGATCCAAACACACAGAGCATAGCCAAACTTTCTATGACCCAGTATCATTTTTAAAAATTATTATAATTAAGTACAGATATGGTAGCATAAAATATATTGAAAACTCAATTGACCCTTGAATAGTCCCAAGATTAATGCTGGAATAAACCTCTTCTTTATGTCATTATTGTTAAATTGTTTTTTAATATTTAAGTCATTTTTTTCTTTGTCATATAGTATATCAGAAAATAAACATTATCAGCCTTGTGCTAGGTGCCAGAAGTGCTTCTTTGTCAATCTCTGGCCATCCTTCTACTTCACCTGATCTCTTAGGTAGGGTGTATAAGGGGATTACATTGTAGCTTATTAAATCTTTGTTTTCTGGCCTATTTATTCAATAAACATTTTTCAATAAACTATATAATAAATTACTTAAGAGTACATATATAATTTATCAGATAGATCTGTATAGCCCTAACCAGTGTATCTCAGATAGTTGGGCATAGTCCTGCAAAGCAAAAGGTCACTGGTTCAGTTCCCAGTCAGGGCACATGCCTGGGTTGTGGGTTGGTCCCTGGTCAGGCATGTGTGACAGGCAACCAATTGATGTTTCTCTCTCACATTGATGTTTCTCTCCCTCTCTTTCTCCCTCCATTCCCCCTCGCTAAAAGCAAGTAAATAAAATCTTTAAAAAACAAATAGATCTGCATATGTTTTTATATTTGTTGATATTAATGGTTCATTTTCATGTATTTTTTTCTATAAAATACATACCTTATTTCATGAATCACCATGGTTTGATTTTCTGGTGTATTGGGTATGTAAACATACTTCTCTACAAAATGTTTTCCTTATGTGTGCCCTTACAGGTAATACACTTAATAACGTTGCAACCTCTTTTCGGAATATACTTATTGGTGTACTGGTAGGAACAATTTTGGGATTTTTTGTTCGCTATTTTCCAAGTGAAGATCAGGTAAATAAAAAAATAAATCAAATTTAGAAGTATAGTATTAGCTGTTTCTTTCAAAAATTTGAACTTTTAGAAGATCCATGAAATGTGAAATTTGATGTTTACTGTCTTTTCCCAAAAGTAGCCTCCAATAACTACTCTGTTTAAAACTGAGCACAATTGTGATTGATAGGAGTCAATGCCCTGACTGAAGTATTTGCTTTCACATTGGACAAATAAGGAATATTAGAAAAAATTTTGATGAAGCACTGTGTAAATAATCTATATATATATAAATGTAATGAAGATGTTGGGAGAAAAAAATATATATATAACTTTTATAAAAGGTTATGTACTGACTAAATACACTTAAATGAAAATATGTTTTGTAACCTGTTCTGCTATGAACATGTCTTTTTACTATGTTGTTGGTGAAGTTAAGCTTCCTAATGCATAATAAATTTACAATGGATACTTTAAAAGAAAAATGTACTTAGTTCAGAGTACCATATCCATTCCACCCCACCCTTCTTTCTTTTTTTTAAATTGTTGTTCAAGTACAGTTGTCTTCTTTTTTACCCCACCAAAGCCTCCCTTCCCACCCATCCCCACCTCCCACCCTCAAACCTACCCCTTTTGCCTTTGTCCATGTGTCCTTTATACATGTTCCTTGGAGGCCCTTCCCTTATTATCCCCTATTATCCTTCTCCTCTCTCCTCTCTGGTTACTGTCAGTTTGTTCTTAATTTCAATGTCCCTCGTTGTATTTTGCTTGCTTGTTTGTTTTGTTGATTACGTTCCATTTATAGGTGAGATCACATGGTATTTGTCTTTCACCACCTGGCTTATTTCACTTAGCATAATGCTCTCCAGTTCTATCCACGCTGTCACAAAAGGGAGGAGCTCCTTCTTTCTCTCTGCTGCATAGCATTCCATTGTGTAAATGTACTGCAGTTTTTGATCCACTCATTTACTGATGGGCACTTAGGCTGCTTCCAGTACTTGGCTATTGTAAATTGTACTGCAATGAACATTGGGATGCATAGGTTCTTTTGGATTGTTATTTCAGGGTTCTTAGGATATAATTCAAGCAGTGGTATCACTGGGTCAAAAGGCAGTTCCATTTTTAGTTTTCTGAGGAAATTCCATACTGTTTTCCACAGTGGCTGCACCAGTCTGCATTCCCACCAACAGTGCACTAGGCTTCCCTTTTCCACCCACCTTTCTGCACTAAATTACCTTTTGACTTCTGACAATTTTTTCTAGTCTCTTCTACCTTACACTTTTCCTGAAACATTTTAGAGGGGATAGACTCCTATTTATTTCTGTATATTTTCTGAGTTAAATTCACTCCCTTTGACTAAGGCAACACTACTAAACTCAGACCTTCCCTGCCCTGAAGAATGTGCCGTTACTCTTGTAGCTCTGTAACATCCACCTTGATTTGCCTGTAACAATTGTTATAGCTAATGAGGTATTCAGAATTTTTTTTAAAGAATTTATAGTATATGTTATATAGAACTACAAGTGATATTGGTCTCTTTTTGTTTTTTCTTCACTTAAAAAGTATTTTTTTGTTAGACATTTTTAGAGCCATTTAAATTTACAAAAAAAATGAGATTATTATAGTTATATTTGAGGGGGGTCTTTTTTTTCCTTTTCATTAAATTTATTGAGGTGACACTGGCTAATAGGGTCATATAGGTTTTAAGTGTACATTTCTGTGATACGTGACCTGTATATTGCATTGTATGCCCACCACCTAAAGTCAAATCATCTTCCATCACCATATATTAGTCCACCTTTATGCATTCCTAGCCCCTGCCACAACCCTTCCCTCTTGTGACCACCATACAAGAAGGAAGGGTTATATAATAATCTGTTTCTATAAGTTTCAGTTTTATATCCATATATGAATAAATTCATACAGTTGTTACCTTTTTCTGACTGACTTTTCATTTGACATAATATTCTCAAGGATCATCCATGTTGTCACATATGACAGTATTGCATCTTTTCTTATGGCTCAGTAGTATTCTGTAGTATATATATGCCCCATATTCTTTATCCAATCTTCTATCACTGGACGTGTAGGTTCTCTCCATGTCTTGGCCATCATGAATAATGCTGCAATGAGCATAGGAGTGTTTATATCTTTTTGAATAAATGTTTTTGAGTTTTTCACATAGAAATGCAAAAGAGGGATTGATGGGTCATACTCTACTCTTAATTTTCTGAGGAAACACCATAATTTTGTCCACAGTGGCTGTCCCAGTTTACATTCCCACCAGCAGTGAATGAGGGTTTGTTTTTCTCCACAACCTCTCCAACACCTGTTATTGACTGTCTTGTTGATAGCAGTCATTCTAACAGGTGTGAGCTGGTATCTCATTGTAGTTTTCATTTGTATTTACTCAATAGCTGCAAAGTATCTTTTCATATATCTGATAGACATTTGTATGTTTTCTTGGGAGAAGTGTCTGTTCTGGTCTTCAGCCTATTTTTTTAATTATATTTTATTGATTATGCTATTACAGTTGTCCCATTTCTCCCCCATCATTCCCCTCCACCCTGCACACCCCCTCCCACCTACATTCCCCCCTTTAGTTCATGTCCATGTTTCATAAGTTCTTTAGCTTCTACTTTTCCCACACTATTCTTGCCCTCCCCCTGTCTATTTTCTACCCACTGTCTATGCTACTTATTCTCTGTACCTTTTCCCCCTCTCTCCTCCTCCCACTCTCCTGTTGATAACCCTCCATGTGTTCTCCATTTCTGTGGTTCTGTTCTTGGTCTAGATGTTTGCTTAGTTTGCTTTTGTTTTAGGTGTGTTTGTTAATACCTATGAGTTTGCTATTTTTTTACTGTCCCATTTTTTATCTTCTTTTTCTTAGATAAGTCCCTTTAACATTTCATGTAATAAGGATTTGGTGGTGATGAACTCCTTGAACTCGACCTTATCTGAGAAGCACTTTATCTTCCCTTCCATTTTAAATGACAGCTTTGCTGGATAGAGCAATCTTGGATGGAGGTCCTTGACTTTCATGACTTGGAATACTTCTTCCCAGCTCCTTTTTGCCTATAAGGTCTCTTTTGAGAAATCAGCTGACAGTCTGATGAGAACTCCTTTGTAGGTGACTCTGCCTTTATCCCTTGCTGCTTCTAGAATTCTCTCCTTCATTTTAATCTTGGCTAATGTAATTATGATGTGCCTTGGTGTGTTCGTACTTGAGTCCAACTTCTTTGGGACTCTCTGAGCTTCCTGGACTTCCTGGAAGTCTATTTCCTTTACCAGATTGGGGAAGTTCTCCTTTATTATTTATTCAAATAAGTTTTCCACTTGTTGCTCTTCCTCTTCCCCGTCTGGTACCCCTATAATTCGGATGTTGGGACATTTAAAGATGTCCTGGAGGTTCCTAAGCCTCTCCTCATTTGTTTGAATTCTTGTTTCTTCATTCTTTTCTGTTTGGTTGTTTGTTTCTTCCTTCTGGTCCACTGCATTGATCTGAGTCCCAGTTTTCCTCCCATCTCTATTGGTTCCCTGTGCACTTTTCTTCATTTCACTTATTGTAGCCTCCATTTGTTCCGCTAATTTGCGACCAAAATCAACCAATTCTGTGAGCATCCTAATCACCAATGCTTTAAACTATACTTCTGATAGGTTGGCTACCAGTGCTTTGAGCTATGAATCTGATAGGTTGACCACTTCCTGATTGCACAGATGAATTAGCTCCGGGGCCGGGGTCTTCTCCCATTTGAGTCATCCTTGGTTTTGTTTTTTTTTTTGTTTTTATTTTTATTTTTATTTTTATTTTTTTTTGCTTTTTTGTTTTTGTCTGGTTGAGGCTGTTACATAGTGAGGGGCGGAGCCTTAGGCATTCACCAGGGCAGGGCAGCCCAGTTGCTGGGTTGTGATGCTGGATGTGGGGGTGGGGTCCAAGAGGGAACAATGGGGCTTGTTTCACACTCTCTTGTGGATTCCAGCCACTTCAGCCATTTTACCCTAGCTAATTGGGCCCTTCTGGTGCTGATTTCCATGTGGGTGGGCCTGCACACAATCCAGGACCCCATGGGTCTCCCCAACAAACTCTCCTGTGAGGCTGGGACTCTCTCCTGGCACCTCAGCACCCACAAGTATTTTCAATGGGTGCTTTCAGGCTTCACTTCCCAGTGCTGGGGCCCTACGTCGCTCAGTCTGTCTTGCTGCCCGTTTTCACCTGGTTTATCTGTGTGCAAATGTGTGTCCACAGTCAACCGCCTTGTGTGCCCCACTTGGCCTCCTTGAGTTCAGCAACCAGCAACCATTGCCTGTGCACCTGGGGTGACCGTGCACCTGGGGACCACCAGCCACCATCTTATCCCACCGTGACCCGACTCTGCCGGCCGCTGACTCTGCCCCTCTTACCAGTCTGGGTGAATCATTGTCGGACTCCCGTACAACTCAATTTTCCCTCTGTCTTGGTTTGGTTTTCTTTTTTGGTACAATATTTTTGTTGTCCTTAATCTTGGTTGTGAGAGGAGGCAAGCCTGTCCACCTACACCTCCATCTTGGCCGGAAGGCTTCAGCCCATTTTTTAATTGGATTGTTTATTTGTTTGGTGTTGAATCATATGAGTACTTTATATGTTGTGGATATTGACCCTTTATTTGCAAATATCATCTCCCATTTAGTTGGTTGCTTTTTGTTTTGTTGGTGGTTTCTTTTGCTGTGAAAAAGCTTTTTAATTTGATATAGTCCCATTCATTTATTTTTTTAATTCCATTTATTTATTTTTAGAGAGAAGGGAAGGATAAAGAAAGGGAGAAAAACATTGATGTGTGAGAGATAGATTGATCAGTTGCCTCCCACATGCCCCCAAATGGGTGCCTGGCCCACCACCCAGGCATGTGCCCTGACTGGGAACCAAACTTGCAACCTTCAGTTCTCAGGCCAGCACTCATTCCACTGAGCCACACCAACCAGGGCCCATTCATTTATTTTTACCTTGATTTCTTTTGCCTTTGGGCACAAAATCATGAAACATTCTCTACTGCCAAGGTCCATAAGTTTAGTACCTATGTTCTCTTTTGTGTAATTTATTGTTTAAGATCTTATATAGGTCTTTGATCCATTTTGAAACTGTAATCTAGTTTCACTGTTTTGCATGTGGCTTTCCAATTTTCCCAGCACCATTTTTTGAAGGGATTTTCTTTTCTTCATTGTGTGTTATTGGTTCCTTTGTCAAAAATTATTTGCCCATAGACATATGATTTTATTTCTCAGCTCTCAATCCTGTTCCAATGGTCAGTTCATGCATTTTTTTCTGCCAGTTTCATGCTGATTTGATTTTTGTAGCTCTGTAGTATAATTTGAAGTCAGGTAATGTGATGCCTCTGGCTTTATTCTTTTTTCTCAGGATTGCTTTGGCTATTTGGGGTCTTTTGTGGCTCCATACAAATCTGATGATTTTTTTGGTCTACTTTTTTAAAAGATGACATTGGGATTTTGATTGGGATTGTATTAGATCTGTGTATTGCTTTGGGTAATATGGCCATTTTAACTATGTTGACTCTTCCAATCCATAAATGCAGAATATCTTTCCATTTCATGGTATCTTTTTCAATCTCTTTTAATAACAATTTGTAGTTCAGTATATAGGTTTTTCACATCCTTTGTTAAATTTATTCCTAGGTGTTTTTTCCTTTGGTTGCAATTGAAAAAGGAATTGTTTTTTAATTTCTTTTTCTGAAGTTTCATTATTAGTATATAGGAAAACAGTGGATTTTTGTATATTGATTCTGTGTCCTGCAACTTTATTACATTTATTTATTGTTTCTAATGGGTTTTTTGGCGAAGTCTTTAGGGTTTTCTATGTACAAAGTAGATTCATGTTATCTGCAAAAAGTGACACTTTTACTTCTTCCTCCCCAATTTGGATGGCTTTTATGTCTTTCTGTTGCCAGATTTCTCTGGCTAGGACTTCCAGAACTGTGTTGAATAAGAGTGGTGAGGGTAGACATCCTTGTCTTGTTCCTGATTTTAGATAAAAAGCTTTCAGTTTTTCACTGTTGAGTATAATATTAACTGAAGGTTTGTCATATATGGTCTTTTTTATGTTGAAGTACTTTCCTTCTCTACCCATTCTAATGAGTGTTTTAATCATAAATGGATTTTGTATCCTATCAAGTGCCTTTTGTGCATCTATTAATAAGAGCATATAAATGTTATCCTTTGTTTTGTTAATGTGGTGTATTACACTGATCAATTTGCATGTCTTGAACCATCCTTGGACCCCTGAAATGAATACCACTTGATTGTGATGTATTATTTTTTTAACATATTGTTGTATTCGATTTGCTAGTATTTTGTTTAGGATTTTTGCACCTATATTCATTAGAGATATTGGTCTCTAGTTTTCTTTTTTTGTGTTATCCTTGCCAGGTTTTGGTATCAGGGTTATGTTGGCCTTATAAAATGTGTTAGGAGGTATTTCCTCTTCTTCAGTTTTTTAGTAAGAATTTGGAAGGAATAGGTATCAAGTCTTCAATGAACATTTGGTGGAATTCACTAGAGAAGCCATCTGGTCCTGAACTTTTATTTGGGGGGAGGTTTTTAATGGTTGTTTCCATTTCTTCAGAGTTTATTGATCTATTTATATTTTCCAATTCTTCATGACTCAGTCTAAAAATGTTATATTTCTAGGGCCTTGTTCATTTCTTCTAGTTTATTGCATTTGGTGGCATACAGTCTTTCAGAGTATTCTAGTATGATCCTTTTTATAACTGTGATGTCTTCACTTCTCCTCTTTCATTTATAATTTTTATATGAGTCTTTTTCTTTAGTGAGTCTAGCCAGGGATGTGTCAATTTTACTACCTTTTCAAATAATCAGCTTCTTGTTGTATTAATTTTTTGTATAGTCTCTTGTTCTCTATTTCATTCAATTCTGCTTTAATTTTTATTATTTCCTTTCTTCTGCTGATTTTGGGTTGCTTTTGATCATCCTTTTCTAGTTCCTTAAGATGCAATGTTAGGTTGTTTACTTGGGATTTCTCTTGTTTCTTAAGATAAGCTTATAAAGATATAAACTTTCCTCTTATTGCTGCTTTTGCTCCATCCCAGAAGTTTTGATATGTTGTATTGTCATTCTCATTTGTCTCTATATATTTTTTATCTCACCTTTTACTTCTTTTTTGACTCAGTCATTTTTTAGTAATATGTTGTTTGGTCTCTCTATATTTGCAGGTTTCTTTACATCTTTTATGCAGTTAATTTCTAATTTCAAACATTGTGGTCAGAGAATTGGTTGATGTTAGTTTTGTGACCCAACATATGTTCTATCCTTGAGGTGTTCCATGTGCACTAGAGAAGAATGTATTATGTGATAGTCTGGGATGGAAGGCTCTGTAGATGTCAATTATTTTTGTTTGGCCTACTGTATCATTTAAGGCCAGTATTTCTTTATTGATTTTCTTCTGTTTGGATGATCTATCTAGAGCTGTCAACAAACTACTAAGGTCACCAACTATGATTGTGTTTTTATCTGTTTCTCTCTTTAGTTCTGATAGTAGTTGCTTTATATATTTCAGTGACCTGATTATATGTATACATGTACATGTATACATATACATATTTAATCTTCACCTGAGGATATGTTTATTGATTTTAGAGGGAGAGGAAGGGAGAGAGAGAAAGAGAAACATCAATGTGAGATAGAAACATGAATTGATTGCCTCCCGTATGCACCCTGACTGGGGACCAAACCTACAACCTAGGCATGTGCCATGACCGGGAATCAAATCCACACCTTTTTGGTGCATGGGACAATGCTCCAACCAACTGAGGCACCCAGCCAGGGCAGACAGCATGTATATTAAGAAGTGTTATATCATATTGATATAGTGTCCCTTTAATCATCATAAAATGTCCATCTTTTTTTACTTGTTACCACTGTTATTTTGAAATCTATTTTGTCAGATGTAAGTATGGCTACACCTTCTTTTCTGTGGATGCTATTTGCTTGGAGAATCATTTTTCACCCTTTCACTTTGAGTCTAACTTTTTCACTTTATGTCTCCTGAAGGCAGCATATGGTTGACTTGTGGTTTTTTTTTTTTTTTTTTTTTAATTCAATCTGCTACTCCGTGCCTCTTTATTGGAGAATTCAGTCCATTTACATTTAGGGTGATTACTTATGTATGAGGATTTCCTATAGCTGTTTTATCATTTGTTTCCTGGTAGCTCTGTGCATCCATTGTTTTTTTTCCTTTGTGATTCATTCTGTTGTCTTTGTTTGGTGGTATTCCATACTTCTTTTCTCCGTTTCTTCTTTTTTAAAATATGTATCTCTGTTTTGGAGGAGGTCTTTCATGTGATTATCATTAGGTTTATGAAAAAGAAATTTTCATATATACAGCAGTCTTTTTCCTTTTAAATGCATCTGATCTCCATCCTCCTTTGTAAATTAAGACCTTTGCCCCTCCCCTTTTATGTTTTTATTATCACAGATTATCCCTGTTTATGCTATATGTTTGTTGGTGGTCTTATTCATAGTTTTGTGACCTTTGTTTTCTGTTTCAGGAAGAAAAACTTCCTTGAGTATTTCCTGCAATAAATGTCTTCTAGGGCTAAATTCCCTCAGCTTCTGGTCTGGAAAAATATTTATTTCTCCTTCATATTTAAAGAATAACTTTGCTGGATATATTTTCCTTGGGTAATTTCTTTCAGTAGTTTGAATATTTGGTTCCACTCTCTTCTGGCCTACAGAATTTCTGCTGAGAAGTCCTATGATAACCTGATGGACTTTCCTTTATAGATTACTTTCTTCTTTTCCCATGTTGCCTTGAGAATTGTTTCTTTGTCATTAATATTTGACAGTTTTAATACAATATGCCTTGGAGAGGACCTCTTTGTGTTGAGGTAACTGGTTGTTCTGTTTGCTTCTTGGATTCAAGGGCTAGTTCTTTCCATGGGTTTGAGAAGTTCTCATCAACTATTTGTGTGAATAGTCTCTCCATTCCTTTATTTTTCTCTTCTTCTTCTGGTATGCCTATTATTTTCATATTGCTCTTTCTGATGGAGTCAGATAGTTCTTGTAGAGTTATTTCATTTTTTTAATGCTCAAGTCTCTCCTTCACTCTGCATCATTTCTAGACTTCTATCTTTGATATCACCAATCTATTTCTCTATCTGGTTTGCTCTATTTCCTATGCTCACTAATTCATTCTTGATCTCTTTTAAGAGTTCTATATGTCCAAAATTTCTGTTTACTTCCTTTGTAAAGTTTCAATCTCTTTAGTAAATACTCCTTTTGTTCATTGGTTTTCTGAGCACACTAAATTGTCTGTCTGTATTTTCTCACAGCTCATTGAGTATTTTCAGAGCAGCAATTTTGAATTTTCTGTCATTTGTGTCACATATTTTCATGTCTCTAAGTTTGTTTTCTGGAGAATTTTTAATTTGCTTTCCTAGCTGCCTTCCTACCTTGGTTATTCATGGTATTTGGTGGATTCCTTCTCTGTCTAGGCATCTAGCACTCCTCAAGTAGGTTGATAAGAAATCTTCATATTCTTTTCCAATAGGTGGTCCTGAGTCACAAGTTTTTAGCTCTGTGAAATCCCAGTGCTGTCCTCCACAGCCAGATGCTGCTGTCAGTGTAGGTGTGATGTTTAGGGGTTGGGGGTGGGAGGGCTGGGGGAAGCAGTCAGCTTCTTTGTTTTGCCCTCCTGGTAATGGCAATGTCAGATCTCATGGGGTCCCTCCATGCACTAACCCAGGGACTGGTCACAGAATGCACCATTTGCTCAAGGAAAAAGGCAGTTCTGTAGTACCAGTTCTCAGGTTTGCGGAAAATGTGCTCTGAAACCCAACACCAAGGGTGAAGGGAGGCAACCTGTGGGAGGCTATGAGGCAGGAGGTCTCCATGGCTTTGTTTTCCTGTCTGGAATGTTGCCACACCCCCTTGCTGTGTTCTTGCCCAGGTCTCTGTGTGCAGCTGCAGCTGGTACTACAGGCTTACCCACTGAATCTCTTTGCTCATCCCAGCTGAGGGGAGAGCCAGCCACAACCAGATTCTTCCCCTCTCCAGGCTGGGTCCCACAGTGCGATAACTGCTCCTTCATCCCTCCTGCAGGACTATGTTCATCACTGTCTCAGCCTTTTTCCCTTCACGCATCCCCTATTTGTTCCCACCTGCCCATCTTAGATGTCTCAGTGCACTGATCTCTCAGGCATGTTTGTGGGTCAAGCAGGGAATCTTTTGTTGAATTATAGCTGTTCAAACTTCAAGGAGAGAAACCAAAGGGGTCTCTCACAACACCATTCCTCTAACAAGTTAAAATATTTTAACCACTTTACTGATGTTAGTATCAGAGATATGGCAGATAATCTTAATAATTACAAATTTCATCATTTGTTACAAAGTCCACTAAAATATTTGGTTAGGAAGCAAGTCAAATTTTTAGACATTATTTAAAACAACATAGAGACATGGTATCAAAAGGCTAATAATAAATGATAAATAATGTATATACTGTATTATATATTTAATATAAATTAATTTTGTAAAAATTTATCTAGAGTAATCTTCCACTGAAGAGAGCAGCCCTCATTCTAAGTATGAGTATCACTGCTGTCCTAGGCAGCATTCATCTCGGCATACATGGGGCTGGAGGGCTGTGCACACTGATGTTGACTGTCATTGGAGGAATGAAGTGGTCCAACGGAAAGGTAAATGTTTTTAACACACCATTTTTAATGATAGAATCACTGCATTGTTTATATTGAAATGGACGTTTAGGAAATCTAATTCTAGTTGGAAGATACTCTAGAAGTTCGTATCTTTGAAGAAGTGTACAAATCAATAGAGAATAAAACATTTAGGAAAAGGACCTGCACATGCACAGAAACACAATCAAGAGCTTAGTTATCCATCAGGCCTAATTCCCCCCAGGCTTTATGAAATATGATTATATAGTTTTATTGACTTAATTATTTTCTTAATTGAAATTGTAGTTATACAATTAGTACATGAAAACAAGCTCTTAAAAGGTTAAACAATACAGAAGGTCCACATGTGGACCCAATTGTAAAGGACTCCTTTTCCCTACCACTCCCAAATACCTAATGCCCCTTCCCAGAATTAATCATTCCCTCTAATCAGTCCCCTATTTGTAGACATTTAAATTATTTTTATTTTTTGTTGTTACTAACAGTGCTGCCATGAACTGTCCTTGTTCATGTGTCATTTTGCAAATGTACGGCTCTTCTTTTGGAATATATTCCTAGAAATGGAATTCTGAATTTAGGAATGTTTTGTTTCTATTTTAATGGGTACTGCCAAATTACCCATTCAAAAGTTTTTATTTATTCACACTGTTTACTACCAACAGTGTAGGAAATTCCCTAATACTTCAGCCCCTCAGTAAGTAAAAACTATATACCATTGTTTATGAAATATTACTCAGCCATAAAAAAAAAACCAAAATCTTGCCATTTGCAACAACATGGATGTAGATAGAGGGTACTTAGATAAGTGAAATGAGTCATACAGAGAAAGACAAATACTGTATTCTTTTATTCATATGTGTAATATAAAAACAAAACAGCCCTGAGCAGTGTGGCTCGGTTGGTTGGGCATCATCCTGCTAAGTGAAAAGCTGTGGGTTTGATTCCAGGTCAGGTGTACGCCTGGGTCGTGGGTTCTGTCCATGGTCAGAGTGCATAAAAGAGGCAACCAGTGGGTGTTTCTCTCTCACGCAGATGTTCCCCTCCCTCTCTTTCACCTTCCCTTCCCCTCTCTCTAAAAATAAATAAATAAAACCCTTTTAAAATGAAAATAAACAACAAAACAAACAAGGTAAGACAAAAACAGATTCATAGATACAGAGAACAAACTGATGGTTGCCAGAGGGGAGTGGGGTGAGGGACTAGGTGAAAAAGGTGAAAGACAGTAAGAGGTACAAACATCCAACTATAACATAAATAAGTCACAGTGATGTAAAGTATAGCACATGGAATATAGTCAATAGTATTGTAACAATTTTATGATGTCTTTTGTCTAGAAGTAAAATTTCCTATAGTCAAACCAGTCAGTTTTTCCTTTTTTATTTTGGATTCAGTATCTTATTTAAGAAAGATTTTTTTACTCAAGACTATAAGATTATAAGATTATAAACATTATAATATCTTCTATATTATCATCTAAAACTTTAGTAGTTTTTTTTTTGTTTTTGCATTTAGTTCTTTAATCCATCTGGAATTTATTTCTGTGAATGCTCTGAGATAAGGATGTGTATGTGTGCGTGTTTATATATGTATTCATAGACATACATATATTATATATAATATACATGATATATAATATATTATATGTGTATGTATATGAATGTCTGTACATATATACACATGTGTGTATACATACATGCATATAAACATGTATAAATTAAATATCAATTTTTGGCCAAATTTTTCATTGACTTACCATTAATTGTTCAGTGACCTTTAAGTGCCCCTTTTAACATGACCTACACCCTCACATATATCTAAGGTCATTTCTGGAATCTAATCTTACTTACCTATTCCTATAGGTATTCTACCTTAAGTCTATCTTACACTATAACTCATAGTTTTACATAGAAGATTTTCTCTCACTTATTTTAAAAGTATTTCTTGGCTTTCCTACCCATATTCTTTCTTAAATTTTAGAATCAGCTTGAGATGTTCCCTACCCAAAATTATACTGGTTTTTTGTTTAGTATTCCAATAAAATCAGAATTAAAAATGGAATTAAATGGTTATTAAATTATAATTAGATAAATAAAATTAAAACTTCTAGAATTCTCCTTTGATATGATAAAGGAAATCAGACAGTAAAAAATTGGATTTAAGGATTAAAAATAACAAATAGGATAATGTGCTATAACAAGGAAAACGATACTAGTTTTTTTTTTGTTCTTTCCTCTCTTAAACTTCACTTTTATAAATAGCAATCAGAAAACCCAGACATAAAAGGAATAGTTATAAAGGTAATTTATGCCCCAAACAAAGGATATCAAAGTTTTAGGTATCTTCTACTTAAATAGATAAACCCACATTAAGCTAAAATCTCTTCATCGAAGTTCCTAGAAAGAGCCAGAAAGCTGCTATGTCCAGAGGGGCTTTGCTATTGCAACCACATCACTGGGAAGTAGTACTGGGAGAGATTTGTTTTCAGAAGGGGAAGCTGGGCAGGCCACCTAATAAGAATCTATATGTTTCGGTTTGGCTTTAAGGAAAAAATAACTTTGAAGTTTTCAAAATGGGTTCTTTCAAAACAGCCTAACAGATTAGCAATTCTTTTTCCCAGTGGTTAAAGACTATCAGGGTTCACTTTCACAGGACTGGGTTCCGAGGAGATTGCTAGTGGGGTGTTTGCCTGATCTTGACGATGCTCTCACTGGGCACGCTGCAGTTCCGTCTGCTCTGTTTCCTTACAAAAGCCAGATTTCTTGCTTAACCATCAGAACATGTCTCCAAAGGCCTTAGTTATTTTATGAAAAAATTACCAAATATTTTTGTTTTATAGCTTTGTGGATTTCTTTTAGTCAAATTCTACCTAAGTGTTTGAGGTAAAGAATTAACCAACTTTTAATTTTTATTGTTTTAACATTTCTCCTACAAATAAAATATCTTAATTTTATGCATTAAAATACTTTAAATTTCTGAAATGCAGTTACTTTTATGTGCCACAATAACTAAAAATGTATTACTCCTTTCAACAGATCAGAGTCCAAAAAATTATTACAACTGCATGGGATGTTTTTCAACCCCTTCTTTTTGGTTTGGTTGGATTGGAGGTATCTGTTGCATCTCTTAAATCAAATGCTATTGGTAAGAATGATTACAGGCATGAAAAATGTAAAAGTTGGAAATATTTAAGAAAATTATGAAAAATTTTTATTTTTATTTACAGTATGTCTTTGAACACCACAAGGGCCTTCCCCAAACACTCACATTGAGACATTAACATACATTTGCTCTTCTTGCTCCTGTGTGTGCTCTTTGTTACCAAAGACAAACCATTATCTCCCCTCCCTGAGTGACCTGAGGGAGTGCAGATTGGCATTCTTTTCTGAGGAGAAATGTTAGCTACTATCGGCACCCTTTGGATGCTTTTATTTATAGTGAAAGTTCAAAGTCTGTGAGCTCAGAATTAAATATACTTTATCGTATTTTTCATGGTACCTCCACCATCAGATAATCTCTTGCACTTTACATCAAGGTCTCAATCATTTTGCATTTTTATGACTGTTATTTTTACTTAAAAAATAAAGGCAGAAAGAGGCAATAGCCTCAAAATATTTTCAACACTCTCACAAATCACATCTCCAGACATGCAGAGCCACTTCTCCCCGAGGACCGTGTCACTCACGTTTGCTCTTATCTGCTGTAGGCGTCTGTGTCGCCACCATGAGTTTGGCATTATTGGTTCGGATTACTTCTACATTTGCACTGATGTCTTTTGCTGGTTTTAATGTTAAAGAGAAAATATTTATTGCTCTATCGTGGATACCCAAAGCTACAGTCCAGGTAAGAACATATTAAGTAATTCTAATAATTTTACTGTTGATTTTTTAAAATTCTAAATGACAAATGTTTGCCCAATCACAAAATATGGGCTATTAGCCTTACTTGTAAAATGCTTGGTTGATCATTAAAATTTATATAATCTTTTAAAATCTCAGTTTTAAAATCAATTCTTCTGAAATTCAAAAGTATAATTTTTATGATAAACACTTCCTTAGCTTATGAAAACATGTTTCTGTTTTCCCAAAATATAAATTAAGAACATATCTGAAAGTTAGGATCTTTATATTTTGCTGAATATTATGATTTTAAAGTAGAGACACATTGATTCACTTTAAAATATATCTTTTTCTACCCCTTGTGCCCCCTCCACCACACATGAATGCACATATTATTACTAATTTCACACTTATTTTGTATGACTATTAGATTAGTGACTGACTCTTCCCATTAAATCACAGGAAAAGGATAGGAACCATCTCTGGCGGGGGAGGGGGGTTCCCATTATTTTTCCCTAGCATTTAGCACAGTCCCTGGGAAGCAAGAAGTACACGATAAATAATCATTGCATGCCTACAAGAATGAATGTATGAGGGATGTAGTTTTGTCCTCTAATTCAATGACATTCCCTCCTACTAAAAAAGGTGTTATTACTTATTGGCAGACTCTTTCACCTGGCAGCATAATGTCTTGATTCCCTGAGAGTCTTTTCTCCACTGTTATTCCAAAACAAAAGCTTCTGAGATTCCATACAACAAAATTCTCTGTGTTGTGGTTAGAAAGCAGGCCTCTGGGGCTGGACTACTTGTTTTGAATACCATGTTACTTGCCTATAACCTTAGGTAAGTTAGTTTATAATCGCAGTGTCAAGTTTGTAGATTCCCAACTCCATGTCAGTTTTACGGTATCACACTGTCTCCCAAGTAGGAAGAACAAGAAGAAGGTGATCATCAAAATCCTAGTGAACCATAAGAAACTTGAGTGTTTTTGTATTGTCTTGTTATAGCCAAGGTCCAAGTGGTTGGTAACAGCAAATAAGCAACATGCTGCTTCAATAAAAACTTGAGGTTCTGAGAGTAATGCAAGCACTCAAACATATATATACACACATTTAAACAGGGGAAAGCTGAGATGACAAAATTGCAAAGTCAGCCTCGAAATGTCTGCACACTGATATGTCACTATGTCACTCTTCTACCAGTTATATTTGCTAGGAAGAATATAGAATTAGTGAATAACTCATGAAAATCCTTTGGCACTTTAAGTCATGCCTCTTTTCTAACAGGCTAGTACAGCTATTTTCAACCTTTTTCATCTCATGGCCCACATAAACTAATTACTAAAATTCTGCGGCACACCAAATATATGCATGTATTTTGTGGATCTGACAAAAAAATAGTTGTAATTTTGTTTCATTCACGCCAGACTGCTATTGTGTTGTCTGTCATTTTTAATTTGACAATCTAAGGGAAAAGAGGTCAGTGCCCCTGACTAAATATAAATAGTCAGGTATTGCATGTTTTAAAAATTCTTGCAGCATACCTATTGAAAATTGCTTGCTAGTACTAGGATTTGTTTATTTTAACAGAGTCCTTTGCTTTTATTAAATGTTAACTTGGTGTAACATTTTTCATTATGTTTCATCTTCCCTCACCCACCCCCACCCAAATGCAGGCTGTATTAGGTCCTCTGGCACTAGAAACAGCAAGAGCCAGCGCACCCTACCTGGAGGTATATTCAAAGGATGTGATGACAATAGCATTTTTAGCCATCTTAATCACAGCTCCAAACGGAGCTCTAATTATTGACATCCTGGGGCCAAAATTACTTAAACGCCATGTGATCCAAACAAAATAAAACTGGAATCAACAAGATTAGAACATCCTTAAAAGTTCATTTGTCACCACCTGCCTGCTTTTTTTTTTAAATGAATTATCTTACATGAGAGAAAAAGGTACAAATATGTGAAGAATACATAGAACCGAGGACTTAATAAATATGTGATTTGACTACAGAATTTTTCTATGATTTTTTATTGCAAAGTTAATTTAGTATAACAATATAAAATAGAATGTCCTCTTAGCATTTACACATTTCAAGAACAAAATTCATCTGTAAATACCCTAGGAAAGTTTAAAGTAATCCATCAAGCTACATTGCTGTCCTGATGCAAACTAAGTACTTTTTGCAGTTGATTTTGGCTCAGCTCAGCCTCCGAACTTGAGAGGTCCCTCACTGACCACATCATCATCATTTCCTGTCCCCTCACCAATAGTTCCCCAACAGTTCTGACCTGGATCAGCTCATCTCTCTCAAGTTTTGTTTTTCTTTCACTGACAACATATTACTTAAAAGTCTGTTGGCAACAATTAATATAAACTCCTATAAAGTGGTCTTCAGATGTGTACTGTCCTCAAGAGGGAGTGTAATTTGGGCTACATAGCTCCTTTTGTCTGAGCGCAATTACTACAGAGGAACTTGGTTGCCAACAAACATTCAGCAGAGACCGTTGAAGCTGGCAGGGAAATAAGTGCCTCAGTCGTACAGTACATATACTACAGATTACACTACTGTCCACTCCTCATGCCATTTGGATCTATTGTACCATATAATTTCACTGCATCTAGGAAAAGCTCCTCCAGAATTCTGGTTGGTTTCTTCTGGTGGGGACATTTATAAGGGAACGTCAGTGGAATGAAATGCAGCCACTTACCTTGGCAGCTGGTCTTGCACCCTCAACTGATCATCTCGCTCCTCTACTATCCACATGCTGTCTGTTCTACATTCCTGTCACCCTCGGCTCCATTCCTCATCCACTGAATGTGGGATGCCGTGCTCAACTGTGGCTACTACACGTGTCTACTTTAAATCACGCCATCAACACTAAACAAGAGGTTACTTAGGGATACCCCAGTGGATCACCTGGGTGCCTAACACATTCCTTTCTGCTTCTGTTTTGTATTGGAATTGAATCACAACCAACTTTTTTATTATCTTTATAATTTACCTGGTAGATGACATTTTTCCTGTGATTTAATTTGGATTTATTTATTTGGGGGATATGTTTTTGGATATCTATAATTTTTGGATCAGAGTATCTTCTTAGTGAATTTTTACTTTTATTATTATGCATTATAAGGGGGTATATTGGAACATTTCGGGACTGATCTAGGAAAAATAGATGGCCATGAGGTGGCACTAGCACACAAGCTTTATTTGGGTAATACTTTGACAAGTCTGCACACTGGGGGAAGGCCCTAACAGCAGGAGACCATCCAATGGCATAAAGCTTTGGGGGCCACTATCCAGAAGGTGAGGAGGGCAAGGGAACTCCTGCAGTAGAGAGGGGTTTGTGTTGAGGGGGCTTATGTACGATGCCGCGCCGCAGCACGGCAGGGCATCTCCAGGTCAGAGAACTCCAAAGGGTAGCAGCAGCTTAGGATCTGTATAGCCCAAGGTTCATTTTATCCGTGGCAAGCAGATATCAAACACATGTTATGTAAAGCAGGCAAGCTCTAAATAGCTAAAAAACTTGTCTAGGCTATGTTTAAAACAACGGGGTGTGTAAAATTTTGGTTTGATGCCAGTGGGCTTTGAGCTAATAGAGGTCTCGGTCTCCTGTGAATGAACAACTCGGGCGCCCAATATAGCAAAGGCCGACTTTGCCTTACGATCAGCACATGCAGTGACTTTCTTCATCCATTTTTTTTTGCTTGCCATTGTTTATTATTTATACTCATTTTTTAAGGTTTTTTTTTACTAGGATTATTTTGGTGAGGTTTCAGTTTATTGTAGTCTGCTCTGTTACTACTTATTCTACAAACAGCTTTAATAGAAACTTTACTTCATTCTTTGCTCCCATTTCACTAAAACTGCTCTCACTAAGATCATCAATAACTTTCACCTTATCAAATCCAATTAATTTCTTAAATTTTCTTATTGTGTATACATATGTTTAATTTATATAGTTTCCAAATGAGACAACATACATGGAATATAGTATCTTGCTTTCCTTTTGGTTTGCTTTCTTTCTCCTTTCTCCTCTCTTCTTTCATCCAAATTCCCATCTTTACCCTCCCCAGACAAATGAGGTCATCTTCATTAAAGTAGGCCATCCCATTTTTAACCATGCTCATATAATTGTATGCAAAAATATATACAGGCACATACACAATGACCCAAAATAAATGTATAAATGAAGGCAGACACCAAAAAAGGGGGGGGATTTATTTATAAAATATTGTGTATTTATACTTACATGTTCAAACTTCAGTCACTTTCAAAGTACTCTCCATTTGTTGCAATACACCTATCAAGACATTTTTTTCACTGCTCAACACAGTTTTTGAACTCATCAATTTTGATGCCTTTTGGTGCTTCTGCCATTTTTTGTTTCACCTCTTCAATATTGGCAAAATTTTCATCCAGGGAAACAAAAAGTAGTCACTCAGGGCAAGATCAAGTGAATAGGGAGGGTGGAGCATGGAGGCGTTGCCATTTTGAACACTCAGGGTGGTTTGGGTAGGTGCGATCATAAATCATCCATCACGAAATGGGTAAATGTGTTGAAAAAGTCTGCCAAAAAAATTCACTGAAGCCGAACACAGCCTCTCACTACAATGCCAGTTAGTACACTGATACAGATGGGTTGCTAGAACACTCAGCTAGTGGGGGAAGCCCGTACTACAAGGCACCCACCCTCCAAAAGATAATCCTTCTTATGGGGGGGTCCCCCTCTTTTATACACACATACACACAGCGATGGGATTCAACATGCAGTAGTCATCTTGTTTTTTTCACTACTGCATAGCAATATTGAGCCAACTAATATGGCTCTAATTCGTATTTTTCACTAAGTTGATCTTAGTGAAAAGACATTAAATTATGACATTGATGTCATAATTTAAAAATGCACATACTCATAATGTATATAGGATTACTATGACACAGAATATATTTTTTCCCAAGTGTTACTGAATGGATTTCTGAAGAGACTGTAACAACTCATATTTCTCATATTGGGGATGAAAAAAGGGATCTGTAATAAATACTACCAAAAGTAACTTTACAGGGTAATCTGACCATAAATCCCTAATTAGGCAGGTCATGGTGGGTAGTCTCACCCCAGGCTGATAAATGGTTTCTCTTCACCTTAAGCAAGCCCTGCCCATTGTTTCTGTGCTTCTAGGTTACACCTTTGAAATGCCTCTTTTGCAGACCCCTCTGAAACTTAACATTCTGAAGAGAGCACATAACCTTGTTAACAACTATCCTGCAATCCAGTCCTTGACTTGCTTTCTCCTCAGTCCTGTTATCTTCCCTACATTCCCTCCTTAATCCCAAATACATAAAGAAACTGTAAAACTGTCATCTTCCAGAGCTTTTAAGATCTTGCTTCCCAGCATTGTTGTCAATGTGGCTCAGATAAACTCAAAAATTCTCTATAGGTTTAGACATTTCTTCTATCCACACTATCCATTTTTACGTACTTATTGTTCAGTATGTATTATTATATATTACATAATACATATTCATATGGTATCGGTATTAACTCTTTGTAACCCACATTGAAATTTCCCCCATATTTATTACATATTATTGATATTTGGCTTTGTTTCTCTTTTTTTGCATGTGTTACTTTTTGTCACATACAATATCTTGCCATGTATAATGCCCACTTTTTTGCCCAAGTTTTTGAGGAAAAAATAAGGATGTGCATTATACATGGCTAGTACCGGAAATACCTTGTATCTGTTCTTGCATTTAGTAGTTATGTTACATATAATTTCTTGTGCCATAATATGTTCAAAAATAAATGTTAAAGTTCCTTTCTAATACAAAAAATAAGTATCTAAATATAAATAAATTAAATATTGAATTAAAAAATTAAAATGAAAGATTTTTTTCCTGAAAGTTTGGGCCAAAACCACAAGTGTGCTTTATACACAGGAGTGCATTATATGTGGCAAAATATGGTTGATTTTCCCTGTTTTTAGTTTCCTATTCTCTTTCCCTGTACCATCTCCCTACTCTCTCTTTAAAATGATTTTTTTAAAATCACTTCGTGTGTCACATGAAAGCCCTTAGTGAAATTGGACTTTCAAAATTTTCTCCTTGAACTGAAACACCACATTTGTCAAATATTATAGTTTCATCTGTATCTTGAATCTCAATGTTCTTCTATCTTTTTTATTCTTATTTAATGCAACTATTAGTCATATTGACTTGATTCCAATGGCTTTAGAGTATGTGCTGCTATCTCGTGAGCAAAATTCCCCTTAATAGTCTTTATTTTTGTACAGTTTTCTGACTATTCTATAAGAATTTTAACACAATTTAATCCAATTTTAAATGCTTTTTTAGTCTAATGTGAATTTTATTTATTTATACATTAATTTTAAGAGACACTTTACCAATTTTTTCATGCTATTAAATCTCAGTCAATTGCTTTTAGTAATTTATTTTTATAGCTGTTTTTTCTTATATGTCCTGTACATTTCTTGGTAACTTTATTTTAACATTATTATCATAGTTTTCTTTTGCTATTGTGAACAAAGTATTTTTCCATTAGCATTTCAAAGTGCTCATTGCTACTAAAATGTGTATATTTATTGTGTTTCCAAATATCTTTAATTGTTTTTCCTAATCTCTGTGGTTTTCTGGGTATATAATATCAACAAAAGTTTTCTGTTTTTCTGTGTTTGTAATGATTATTTCATTTTTTAACCTTGTCAATCAATCACTGGATCCTTCAGGTTAATCTTTAATATTAAATAATAACAGTTAACATTCTTGCTAGATTCTGGTTTTTATTTTAAAAGTTTACGACTTTCAACACTTGTAGGCTTTTTATAATCTCCATTGTGTTCAGTTTCCTTCAATTTCTATTTTACTCAAGAATCTTCATTATGAACAACTGTTAAATTTTAGAAATAGCCCTTTTTATCATCTTTTGATATATTTTCTTTTTCTTTAATTTATATAATTGATTATGCTGAGATTAAAACACTTGAATTTCTGGAAGACAATCCTCTTTTCCATTGAGCATTAGCTTTTGTTTGTGTGTTTTACGGTGCTATTTTTTTTTTGCATCAAATTTAATTATATTTTATCAATTATGCTTATTACAGTTGTCCTTTGCCCCCCTCCACCCAGCACCCCCTCCATACCCTCAGGCAATTCCACCCACTTTGTTCATGTCCATGGGTCATGCATGTCTATAGATCATGCATATAAGTTTTTGGGCTACTCCATTTCCTATACTGTACTTTACATCCCCATGGCTATTCTGTAACTACCTATTTGTACTTCTTAATCCCCTCACCTCTTCACCCATTCCCCCAGCCCCCTTCCCATCTGGCAACCATCAAAATGCTCTCTGTATTCAAAATTCTATCTCTGTTCTTGTTTGCTTAATTTGTTTTTTAGATTCACTGTTGATAGATTTGTATTTTTTGCCATTTTATTGTTCATAGTTTTGATCTTTTTCTTAAATGAGTCCCTTTAATATTTCATATGATAATGGTTTGATGCTGATGAATTCCTTTAGTTTTTTCTTGTCTAGGAAGCTCTTTATCTGCCCTTCAATTCTAAATGATAGCTTTGCTGGGTAGGGCAACTTCAACTGGAGGTCCCTGCTTTTCATGACTTTGAATATTTCTTGCCAATCCCTTGTAGCCTGAAAAGTTTCTTTTAAGAAATCAGCTGACAGTCTTATGGGAACTTCCCTGTGAGTAACTAACTTTTCTCTTGCTGCTTTTAAGATTCTCTTTGTCTTTAACCTCTGGCATTTTAATTATGATGTGCCTTAGAGTGGGCCTCTTTGCATCCATCTTATTTAGGATTCTTTGGTTCCTCTACTTATATGTCTATTTCCTTCACCAAATTAGGGAAGTTTTCATTTATTAATTTTTCAAATAGAAAAATTCCCTGCTCTTTCTCTTCTCTCTCTGGCACACCTATAATGCTAATGTTGTACCTCTTGAAGTTGTTCCAGAGGCTGCTTATACTATCCTCATTTTTCAGATTCTTTTCCCTTCTTGTTTCGATTGGAAAAATTGTTTTTTGCTTCCTTAGGTTCCATATTATTGATTTGATTCTCAGCTTCATCCACTCTACTGTTGTTTCCCTGTAAATTGTTATTTCAATTAGTATATCCTTCCTTTCTGACTGTATCTTTTTTATGCTGTTGAAGTCCTCACCAAGTTCCTTGAGCATCTTCATAATCAGTGTTTTGAACTCTGCATCTGATGGATTGCTTATCTCCATTTCACTTAGCTCTTTTTCTGGAGTTTTGATCTATTCTTTCATTTGGGCCATGTTTCTTGTCTCCTTGTTTTGGCACCTTCCCTGTGTTTGTTTCTATAGATTAGGTGGAGCTGCTTTGACTTTGAGTCTTGGGAGTGTAGCCTAATATAGTAGGAGTCCTTTAGGGTCCAGTAGCACAGCCTCCCCTTTCACCTAAGCTGGGTACTCAAAGTATACCCTTTGTGTGGGCTGAATACACCCTCTTCTTGTAGTTGAGCCTTGGTTGCTGTTGGTAGGTCAGTTGGAGGAATTTACAGAGGCCAGTCAGCTGCAAGGACTGGCTGTGACCACTTACCTACCACCCACCTCCACCCTCTGTGGAGGATCAGCTGCGCAGAGACAGGGTGGTGGTGCTCCGACATGGTCTGTAGCTGTCCATGGGGTGTGCAGACCCAGGAGTTTGGTACAGAACAAGGTCAGCTGCCACCTGTGTTTTGCCTGGGGCTACCCTGCCTGAGCTATAAAGAAATCTGAGATGACTGCTGCTTATGCTGGGCTTGGAGATTCCCAGATGAAGCCAAGCTGTGAATCTAGGATGACTGCTGCTACTGCAATGTTGGGGCTCACTATGGGCCAGCTGTTGCTTGTTTGAAAGGATTTAGGAAGTTCTTTAGCATGAGCCAAGACCAGCCATTGATATGGAAAAGCAGCTTGGGTGGATCCATAAGTTGTGTGATGCAGAGTCTCTGGGGATCTTTAAGGCTGGTCAAACTGTTTTATGCACATTGATGGAGTCTCAGATAATACACTAGCTTGCTGGACTTCTGGACAAGATGGAGGCATGCGTGGACACACTGTACCTCCTCGCACAACCAAGATTAAGAACAACAAAGATTTAGAAACAAACAAACAAAAAAAGCCCAACCAGATCCAATAGAAAATTGAACTGTAAGGAAGTTCAACAACCATTCATCCAGACCGGTAGGAGGGGCAGAGTCAGTGGCCGTCAGAGAGGGATCACAGCAGGAGAAAAAGGTAGTTGGTGGTCCCAAGGCGTGCAAGGCAGCTGGCTGACTGTGGGCACACATTCACACGCAGGTAAACCAGGCGAAAATGGGGGGACAAACCGTACAACCCAGGGCCCCAGCGCAAGGAAATAAAGCCTAAAAGCACTGACTGAAAACACTTGTGGGTTTGAGGTGCTGGGAGACTCCCAGCATTACAGGAGAGTACGTTGGAGAGACCCACAAGGTTCTAGAGCATACACAGGCCCACCCACACAGGAGGCAACACCAGAAGGGCCCAATTTGCTTGTGGAAAATGGCCAAAGGGACTGAAATACGAAAGAGAGCAGAGCAAGCGCCATTGTTCCTTCTTTGACCCTCCCCCCACATACAGCGTCACAACCCAGCAACTGGGTTGCCCCGCCTTGGTGAACACCTAAGGCTCTGCCCCTCAACATAACAGACAAAAAAAAAAAACAACCCATATATATATATATACACACACACACATATATACATACATATATATATATATATATATTTCAAGCAGAAGAACAGATCAAAGCCCCAAAGCCAATATCTAAGCGACCAAGACATAACCAACCTATCAGATGCACAGTTCAAAGCACTGGTGATCAGGATGCTCACAGAATTGGTTGATTTTGGTTGCAAATTAGATGAACAAATGAAGGCTATGCTAAGTGAAATGAAGGAAAATGCATGGGGAACCAATAGTGATGGGAGGAAAACTGGGACTCAAATCAATGGAGTGGACCAGAAGGAAGACAGAAACAACCAAATAGAAAAGAATGAAGAAACAAGAATTCAAAAAAAAGAGGAGAGAGAGGCTTAGGAACCTCCAGGATATCTTTAAATGCCCCAACATCCACATTATAGGGGTACCAGAAGGGGAAGAGGAAGAGCAACAAGTGGAAAACTTATTTGAACAAATAATAACGGAGAACTTCCCCAATCTGGCAAAGGAAATAGTCTTCCAGGAAGTCCAGGAAGCTCAGAGAGTCCCAAAGAAGTTGGGCCCAAGGAGGAACACACCAAGGCACATCATAATTACATTAGCCAAGGTTAAAATGGAGGAGAGAATTCTAGAAGCAGCTAGAGATAAGGGGATAGTCACTTACAAAGGAGATCCCATCAGACTGTCAGCTGATTTCTCAAAAGAGACCTTATAGGCAAGAAGGGGCTGGAAAGAAGTATTCCAAGTCATGAAAGGCAAGGACCTACATCCAAGATTGCTCTATCCAGCAAAGATCATTTAGAATGGAAGGGAAGATAAAGTGCTTCTCAGATAAGGTCAAGTTAGAGGAGTTCATCACCACCAAGCCCTTATTATATGAAATGGTAAAGAGGCTTATATAAGAAAAAGAAGTTAAAAATATGTACAGTAAAATGACAGCAAACTCACAGTTAGTAATAACCACACCTAAAACAAAAGCAAACTAAGCAAACGACTAGAGCAGGAACAGAACCACAGAAATGGAGATCACAGGGAGGGTTAGCAACGGGGAAGTGGGAGGAAGAGAGAGGGGGAAAGGTACAGGGAATAGGTAGCATAGATGGTGGGTAGAAAATAGACAGGGGGAGGGCAAGAATAGTATGGGAAATGTAGAAGCTAAAGAACTTATGACACATGGACATGAACTAAAGGGGGTAATATGGGTGGGAGGGGGTGTGTGCAGGGTGGAAGGGAATGAAGGAAGGAAATGGGACAACTGTAATAGCATAATCAACAAAATAAAATAAAATAAAATAAAATAAAATAAAATAAAATAAAATAAAATAAAATAAAATAAAATAAAATAAAATAAAATAAAATAAAATAAAATTTAAAAAAAGAAGAAAGCAAAAAACAAAAACCACCAGGTTGCTGACTCTGTTGGGGGAGGGTTTAGAAAAGAGACAATGGCCTCTGCTCATCTTGATGCCAGACACTTCAGTTCCTCCCTATATGCCACTGGTGCCTTCCAAGTTGCTATCCCAGGGCTGGATCTCAGAGGGAGTGAGTCTGAATAGGTGAGTCTGGGTGGGTTAAGAGAAACTGCTGGGGGCTCCAGAACTTTCTTCCACTGACTCAATCCCTGCTAGTTTTGCAGCCAGAAGATTGGGGAGTTATCTTCCCGACACTGGAACCCTGGGCTGGGGGACCTGGTGCATGGGTGGGACTCCTCGCTCCTGAGATATCCCTCCCAAGTATTTACCCACTCCATGTGTGTGAGGGACCAGCCTGTTCTGCATCTGTGCCCCTCCTACCAGTGTAGATGGATGTGTTTTCATTAATTCCATACTTGTCAGATTTCCATTAAACCTCATTTCTGATGATTCTGAATGATGGTTGTTCTACACTTTAGTTGTAATTCTGATGTGGTTGTACAAAGAGGCAAGCCATGCTGCCTCTGCCTATGCTGCCATCTTGACCAGAAGTTGCTACATTTTTATTTAGTATTTTCAACCGTATGTGTAAGTTACATCGGTCTATGGATTTTTTCATCTTTTGTTTTTCAGCTATTCATACTGTTATACAAGCCAAATGAAATTAATTGGGGAGTTTTTCCCTTTAAAAACAATTGAGATTGTTTAAATAACATTGGAATCATCCTTCTTGCAACCCTAGCACTTTTTTAATTATGGATTTTTTTAAAATCACTTTTCCATTCTTATTTGATACTGTTCCATCAACATTTAAATTTCACCTTGGGATACTTTCCATCATTATGTTTTTCTGGGAAATTATGCATTTCCTCTAGATTTTCCAGTGTGTTGCTATACAGTTTCACACAGCATTTTAAAGTGAACGCATTTCTATTTTCATTTTATTTCACTTCTAGGGTGAGTTCAAATATAGTTGAAAACTCTGTACTTCTAAGTTTTGAGTTTCTTAAATTTGTTGAATGGGTGTTATTGACTCCTATATTTAGTATGATAATGTAGAGGAATGCATGGTGAATACTAATAGAAAATTACAAGAAATTAAAAAATTTAGTGAATTGTTTTGTGAACATTTTTATTTTCATACTAGTACAGTGTTCATCTCTGTAATTATGCAATTTATTACCCTCTTCCCCTTTTCTATATTATTTTGGAAAATTACACCCTTATAATAGGGATCAGGAATTTGTTAACATTGTGGCTGACCTATACGACAACAGTGCTCTATGAGAAGAGAATCACAGGTACACTCTTTTTATAAGCAAAGAATCAAGCACTTAAACCAAGAAAGAGTTAGAGAATGATGTCTTCTGACCAAAAGACATAGATATGCCTAATTGATTTGCAATGTTCTTTAAGACTGTAACTAATATAAAACTGCATAACACAAGTGCTAATAACTAATATGGACTTTCTACTTTTTGTATTAAAATGATTGCTATACATGATTTTACAAAAGTGAAGCAAAAGATAAAAACACATTGTGTGAACATGAAAGGAAATGAGCTTCCAGTAAAAGACTTTTATGGCAAAAGCACAACCTGAGATAATGTAGCATAGCTGAAAAAAAAAAAAAAAAAAGCAAGCAAACAAACAACAGCTATGGGAGTTTTTTACATTCCAACCTCTGGTGCAAAGGGAAAGCAACAGCCAGCGGGCCCGCCGTGAGGCAGTTAGCAAACTGCTACTGAGTGGTTTTTAAAAGTGATATTAATCCTTCCTAAAAGGGAGGAGGTCATCTAACACAATCGATGTAGTGTAAACCACTATTCCTTTATTTAGTTTTCCTCATATGTTAACAAATTAAATTTTGTGGTGGATTACAATCATGAAACTTGAACAGTTTCAGTTGAATGGAAAAACTTCCAATGATAAACTTCCAAATAGCAAGGAATGAGTCAAGCTATTTTCCGTACAAATTTTCCACCAGTATGTACCACTCTAAGCACAAAGCTTTTAACTATCTGAAGTGGAGCACGCTATCATCAAATGTAACACATATCCTGACTTCTCAAATACTATATAGTACCTATATTCAAATACATCATCAGACATCACTTGTATAAATATGACAGTAACGCTCTCAGGGACTGTGGTGTGCAGGATCCTATGTTTAATGGTCTTGAGGTGCTATGCTTTTTATATTCACATTTAATTTTTTTTTGGTTCCCTCTTCCCCTGTTGTCAGCTGTCACATTATATTGTTTCCCTACCTCTAACAGGACCCTGCAGACACTTGGGATTTGTTCAGGGGCAGAAATCAGATAACCAGGTACAAGGTAAGAAAAAGGAGACTCTGGATATGGGGACCTGAGGCAATCACTTCTGAATAAAGTACATGTGTATTACTAGTCCATCTCTCCTGGTCTTCTCCAGATTGATTGGTGATACTGTCACAACTGGATTCTAAATGAATGAAGGGCAATTAGTTAGACACTTCTGGCAGGTAGTAAATAAAATATCCACCCTGACCGGTCTGGCTTGGTGGGTTGAGCTTTGCCCAGAAAAGTGAAAGGTCACTGGTTCAATTCCCGGTCAGGACACATGCCTGGGTTACATGCCAGATCCCCAGCTGGGGGCCTGGAAGAGGCAACAATGGATGTTTCTCACATTGATGTTTCTCTTTTCTTCCTCTCTTCCCCCAACTCCAAAATTAAATAAAATGTTTAAAAATATATCCACCATAATTTAAGAACCCTGTTGAACACTAGAGTTTTGAGAAAGTAAAACTCCCTTTGCAGAGGACGAATCTGATAGCACGTTTCTAAAGACCATATAAAATCAAACTACATAGATCAGCAGATGGCTTCATTAGCTTTGCATAAATTAACAAATTAGGTTACAAAATACATAAGCAATTTAATGAGTCATCAGGCATTGAATTCAAAGCTGATTTTGTAATGTGCTTTTCATCATACAACTTCCTTAATTATCCATATGAATGAATCATTAATACCTCCAGCCTGCTCAACAGTTTGAATACCTATTTATGTACTGGCGGTGCTCATTTGCTGAGTAAGGCAATGAGTATCTGCTGGGCAAGAAGCAGTCCTCAAAACACAATCAGGAGACACAGTAACAACAAGGGCTGTTTCTTGAAGGTTTTAAAACCTAAGATATGTATTTCAAGAGCTAAGTTATCATGTATTAATTCAGATGCACTTGCTTATGTCTATTTTTAAGGAAGACATGATGGAACTCTGTGAATTTACAAGCAGAAGTGATAACAACTAATCATGATACATATTATTAAAACAATTTTGCTACCAGCCCCAGGCTGCTGAAAAATTTGCGCAGGTGGGAAAAATATCTGGGCACAACTCTTCACCAGAAACAATTGAAAAATGTGAGTGGTGGGGGTGCTTTACTGAGAGGGTACCTTCTTACCTTTGGGGTGTGAAAATTACCTTTTATAATTAGTTTTTTCAATTTTTTAAATGTCCTTAAATTTGACAAAATTTAAAGCTGATAATTTCATTTTAGTCTCCACTTCTTTAGGAAATTTTCTCTTCTCCTATGAAATCTAAGTATGGGACCACTAGGACATCTAAATGTAAACATTTTGCTGTCGGTCACAGTGAATGATTTTAAAGAAAAGCATTTAAGAATGGACCACAGACCAGGCTATTCAAACTATTGGTGAGGAGGATTTTTCCCCAAGTCTTGTGACCAACTGTGTAAAAATAAATGGTTCATCTGATGGTGAAGCCCCTTTAGGGCTGTGGAAGAAAAGGTTTCAGGAAAAAAATACCCAGAATCAAAGTGAGAGCAATGTTATATTTATCCCTCCTCACAGGGAGGGAAGAGTAATAAGAATGTTGGACTTATGCCTTGTAAAACTTCTCAAAAGCACAACTAACCCTGACTTTAAAATTCCTGATGTTGGTCATGTGAAAGTCAGGATCACACGGCAGAACCTATTGACATTACATGTAATAAATTAAAAATCCAGGTACCATGCTTGGTGCAGTGTTTGGTACGTGTAAGTGCTCAATAACTGATTAGCTTTGATTCTAATTGGCAGAAGAATTACATGCCTGCCTCCTTCCTGTACCTTCTTCATATATAAAAATGGCATGGTGAACTGACTGGATTCTACCTTTAAACAGACAGACTTAAGAAAAACGAAAAATATAAGAACTGTAATATAAAATAAAACCAAATAGACTCAAGCTAAAAAATTACAAAAGTTTTAAAGATTCTCCAGTACGTTTATTTTGCAAACTCTTTGTATCCTGTTTATCAGTTTACACTGTTATAAAGAGGAAAATGTTCACATAAACACAATTTTGACTACTTATTATTTTAATATTTATTTCTAATTGACCTTCAAATTTCAGCAGCTCAGGAGCTGAGGTATAAGTGTTCTTGCCACTCCACCCCATCAGTGAATCAAATGACTCAAGATACACAACATTGCCTAATCAGATGCAAACAAGCCTACTGCAAAGTAAATACAACTTGTATAATGTAAATAAGTGTTCCTTGTTGGAACTTTTTTATATCCAGTTCATGTCTTTCCTGAAATGGGGATATTTATATTTATTAGTCAACAGTCTCCATAAAGCAAAGAGTTTACCTCTTTGAAAACTCAACTAATTCTTGACAGCAATATTTTTCTTATTAATCTTAAAAGAATGGAGGCTAGAAGACCGGAAGATAAACAAACTCTTCAAATAATCAAATCATAAGAGAACTGTAAAATAACATAGTTAATAGAGTAGGGAGAAAAATTTAAATTACACATTCTGTTGAAAAATAGTGATATTCAAAGAAATACTTTTGGATTCATTGCCTAAAACTTGTATTTTTCTCAATTAATTACAATCAGAGGTGTTGGTTTTATTGTAGGAAGATACATTAATTCTTTGAAGTAAGAACAAAAGGGTTGCACAATTTACTTTCTATATAAATGACTGAATATATGGAGTATCAAATATAAACAGTACTATAGCAAGAAAATAAATTGGCAGAAACAATTACTCAATCAGTAGTGTAATAATTAAGACCACCATTTGAAAGATCTATACACAAAGAATGAAAAAATAACAATATAAGATTTTACAGCACACCACTGAATTTAATCCTAATTCATTACTACTATACTTCTTTCTTCTTCAGTATTAGTGGGCCCACATTATCTCCTGTCAATTCATTGTGTTTAATATGTGAACCATCACAGGCAGGAAACTAGAAAGAAAAAGAATTACAAGTGTTAATTTAAAGATGATTCAATAGGTAGAAATATTTGTGAAATGCTCTTACAAAGAAAGCAATTACTTTAAAAAAGAATCAGATAGCTTTCCTGAGTAAAAGATATACTCTACATTTAGCCTAATTACTTTCCAATACCACAGCAAATCTAACAATTTTAAATAGTTAACTCAGTATTTGGTATAAACTTTAAATAAAAAGTCTTGGATGATTCCATACGAGTCAATAAAATTTGTTTAAAAGGGGATCAAAAGGAGCTTTTGTTCTCTGTGGAGCTCTCAATTTGAGCTCACTTATTTACTTATTTAAATTCAAGTACAATACATTCAAAATATATTCAAAGTGTTTTTTACTATAAAATTCATGCAAACTGTAATATTTTTTTAAAAAATCAATTTTTAAAAATTCACTCACTGGTAACAATGAACATTTTAGTATATTTTTCCTCTGCATTTTAAAACAAAAATGGGTACAATAATATGTTTGTCTTAGTTGTACTACATTATGCTTTCATGTCATTAAATAGTCTTTAAAAACATGATTTGTAGTGGCTTCCTAACATCCCATCATTTATTTACACATACTTTAATCATCCCTGTTATCGGATTGTAGATTGTCTCTAACGCTTTGCTGTTACAAAGGATGATATGATGACATTATTGTACTTCAAATCTCAAATAACCTCTGGTCAAAGGAGTTGAAGAACACAGATTTCATAAACACATTTACTAGCTCATGCTGTTGGACCCTGTACAAACATCCCATCGATCCTTGAAAATGTCTATGATGTTGATATATTATCAGATTTAAAAATCAAGGATTAAAGATTAAGTAACTTGCCCAAAGTCATACTATAAGTGGCAGACATCAGCTTTGAACACAATTTATTTGGACTCTAAAGCTTAAACTCTTCACTAACCCTTATGTCCTCTTATAACACAGGTGTATTTTTTTATAATAGATTTTATTTAACCCAATGCATTCAAAATACCATTTGAACACATAATTAATGTAAAAATGAATAGGTGTATTTTTAAACTACAAGTTACTCTAGCTAACTGCTGAAACACAGTAATACAGACAAATCAGATTTCTATCCTTCCTCGCTGCTCTAACTTTTCTAATGTAGGTAGTATGGATCATAAAAGGCAAACTTTAATTTAGGACATAGACTTTCAGTACCAACACTATGGAAGAACCGCTCATCTCACAGAACCTCAAAACTGAGGATTTCAGACGGAAAACATTTTAACTACACAAAACTGTAGTGCATGTGTAAATGGACATCTTACCGTCTTAGAACGCCAACACCTACAATACGCTGCTTTAGTAAGACACAAATCTTCAATGTTTATTTCATTTACCACTTTGGGATTTTCCTTTTGTATTTTAAGATTAATCAAGCTATCCTTCTGCTGTTTTTTCTTTGGGAGGAATGGACGAACTGCAAGGTAGCCCAGTAGTGCAAGTACACCGAGGAAAGGCAGTAACCGAAGCCATTCTGAAACTAAACATGGACAGATGTGTTAGTCTGCCGTGCTCTTGCAATACAGCTCAAACAGCACGTCTCATCCTTCAGCTTATTCTTAATTATTCTTTACTTCTCACTTTAACTATTCATCTTTAAGACCATGAATAAGTAAATCAAGACACCTTTTACCTTGGACCACCTTGTTTCATTTGGGAGCTAATCTGAGACTTGTGAAATGGAAAATAAAATTTTCAGAAATAGGTCCTATATCAAATAGCCTGTCATTTTCCTAAGTATATTTGTGTTTATCTTTATTTTTATTTCAGGAATTATGACCCCCTAATTATAAATAAAATTCAATGTGTGATATATTCTATAGGCTTAGAAAGTATTTCCACCATGTCTAAAAGCATACAACGGAATATCTTTAGTTTACCATTCATATATAATTTCGGAGAGAACGTGTCTTAATCTCTTTTAGTTTCAATGCTTTACATTTTGGGGTAAGGCACACTGATTCCTAAAGAAACACCTAAATGTTGTGTAGAAGCTACTATGTTAAAGAATTGAAATTTCCATATGCTAAATGTTCTCATTGTTAAGTACATCTTATTCTGTAAGTGTTCTTTCTTAAAAAGATTTTATTCTTAGAGAGGGAAAGGGAGAGAAAAAGAGTGGGAGAGAAACATCGATGTGAGAGGGAAGCTTCGATCAGCTGCCCCTAGCACTTGGCCTGAGTTGGGACATAACCTGCAACCCAGATGTGTGCCCTGACCAGCCATTGAATCTTCAACCTTTCTCTTCGAGGGACAACACCCAGCCATCTGAGCCACAATGGTCAGGGCTCCACAGGCATTCTTTAAGTGCCTTCTTTAGTACGCAGCACTGTCTTGAGGCATAGGGAATATAACTGGTATCAACGAAATGGTCCCTATGCCTGTGGAGACAAACACACCAGGAAACTAGGATAAATGTTCCGCGTGTATGAACTGTTAGATAGTAGTGTGCAGCCTCTGCTGGGCTCTCTAAGGAACCCTTTCTGTCCATAGAGAGTTATCATTTGACATCCTTCCCTGAGGGCCTACCTGATACCTTGCTAAGCATTATGCAAAAATAGATTAGTAGAGAAAAACTGAAGATTAAGTGCCAAGGCATATTAATAAATGTTAATGATAATTAGACTATGCTAAGAGTACAATTATTATGATCTCATTTAATAGTTTGTTGGCTTCAACAACTGTATTTAGTAGGTACCATTATTATTACCATTTTTCATGTGGGTAAATAGTAGCTTAAGCAGGTTTAGTCCAGGACAGTAAATCCAAAGCTTGTTCTCAATCACCATGAATCAAATCCAACAGATAAATTGGATTGGCCAAAAAGTCCATTTAGTTTTTTTTGGAAAATAAAAAACATTTTTTCATTTTACCAATTACTTTATTGATTTGGATATTTGAGTATGTTGGCTATCTGCCACCTTGTACAACACTGACTGTTCTCAATTCATGTCTCAGTTCGATCACTATCAACTTCTACTGGTCTACACAACCACGGAGCAACGTCCAGTGAAAAATCTCCTACAAGAAACTTCACAAACCATTTTTTACATGTTCAACCTGTCACAGCACCTTCTCCATACGCTGCACGATTTTTTTTTTTTTTTGCATTTCAGTTGCATTTTTACCTTTTTTGAAATACTAAAGCATAATATGCCAAAAATGTTGCATATTTTCTTCCATCTTCAGTATTAAAATGGCTACACAAAAATTCACCAACTTTTGTTTTTTAATTCAGGCTGATATGACAGCAGTCACAATACAATCTAACAAAACTGTTTCGAATGAAGTTAAAGACAACTAAGCACTACTAGAGCCGTCTTACAGAAATAAACTTTTTGGCCAGCTCATAACATTTTATCTGTTCTTCTCTTGGTAAAACTTACTCTACAGAGATAAGTGTTTATTGAAAGGAAGATTGGCTTAATATCAACTCCCAAAATGAAACTATTTTTGATACAATTTGATGCCAAAGGTTTGTTATGAGTTCTAAATGAAACAACCCATTGATATATGTATAACACCTGTAAGAGTGCCTGGCACATAAAAGATATACGATAAATGTTAGCTTTTAAGTAACTAAGAAAATTAGTAGCAACTCTTTTGAAAAAAATATTTTGCCAATTCAAGTTAATGCTATATAGTAGAAATTTGGGGGGATATAATATTTTAAATAGTCACCAGAATGAACCTCAATAAGAATCGTATCTGTCAGGCTTGTTCTCATAACCAAAGTGGAGGCATTCCATATAGATCCTTTGAATTCATTAAACTTCTGGAAATGACAACTGTTTCTCAGGGCAGGGGGAAGGCCTATCTATAGGTCTGTGCTGTGCAATACAGTAGTCACTAGCTGTTAAGGTTTTGATTTATACCCAAGATTCAAAAAAAATTTTTTTAACCCTCACCTGAGATTGTATGTATGTATGTATGTATGTACGTACTTGATTTTTGAAGGGAGAGAGAAACGATGTAAGAAACATCAATCAGTTGCCCCCTGTACACGGGGCTGGAATCTGCAACCTTTTGGTGTATGGAATGAAGCTCCAACTAAGTGAGCCACCTGGATAGGGCCCAAGATTTTGTTTTAAACACATATAAATGACATAGAGACAACTGCCTTCAAAGAAAAGTTTATTATTTACAGTTCCCAAGAGTAGGGGACATGCAGGACACATGGAAAAGTACCAGGGTTGATCAGGAGGTAGGTGACAGGAAAGCTTTCGTCCAAGCCTTTATTGTGCCTTCCAGGAAACAGCAAGGTAGGGCATGGTAAACAGTTTAGGACTGGGTAGTTTGAATAGTATCAGTGGGCTCTAGGCTGCTGAGGTGGTCCCTAGTTGTTTCACACCTGGCCTGGGGTGATTTAGGGCAGAAGAAATCCTGGTTGATGAGTTAGATACAGGAGGTGGTTAAGGTATAGGGGTACGGGCTTTCGATTGGTTGATTTACATATGAAAGGTAATCTCCACAAGCAAGTTGTTTATTATCTCTAGGAATTAGTTAGTCCTGGAAGGGACCACAATTTTAAAGCGTCATAAAATATAAAAAGTAAAAAACATGATTAAAAAAAGATGTGGCTATTTAAATGACTAAAATTAAGTAAAACTCAAAAACCCAATTTCTAAGACACTCAAGTCACATTTTGGCAGCTCAACAACCACATGGGGCTAGAGGCTATGGTGACTGACCGCACAGAGAGAGAACGCTGCCATCATCACAGAAAGTTTTGTGGATGGTGCCGCTACAGATCATTGTTTTTATGAAGTACCAACTTTGTAGCATGGCAGGCTACTTTGAGTTTCATCTCCCACAAAACATCCCAGTTCTCACGTACTTGAAGCCACCCTGAACCTATGACCTAGTAGTAGCCTTCCCGTGTTCTTTGCATAAGGAATTCCTTCTGTTCGCCATGCCTTTCTACCTCTGGCCTGACTCATTTACGTAGACCCTTCAAGACTAGGGTCACCTACTGCCTCCTCTGGAATTCTTTCTTGATTTCACAAAGCAAAATTAATCACTTCCTAATGCACCCTTAAAGACCCTTTTCCTTGTGTTCTTTTATCACACTACTGTTATCTATTTATAAAATTGACTCTTCCATAAGCCTGTAAGAGAAGGAGCTATGTGGTACCCTTCAGGAACAAAGCAGACACCTCAGAAACATTTAATCAGTGACTCACTGAATGAATAATGTACAGCATAAATACCAGTACCTTTCTCACTCATCACATGGTACTATAATTATTTATTGACACTTATCTTCTAGATCATGCAACTCTCTCATATTGATGTTGGCCCCAACAGCCAGTATTATCTTAAAATAGTAGTTATTCAATAGTTGTTTGTTGAATGTAGAATAAGTATTATACTGTATATCACAAAATTAAGTCATAAGAGGCTAAATGACTCAAAGTCAAAAAGTAAATGAATGAAAAAAAAGGAACAAAAAAGGAAATGAGTAAGAATGTAGAGATGAAAACCTCCAATTCTTAAGTACAGTATTTAAGTATTCCTACTTTGCCACAGATCTCAGGAAATAAATGGTGTTAATACTATTTTAAAATCTACTACAGAATATGTTTTTTTGACACACTTATGTCCTTGGGAAAACACTGCATACTCTCTCTATATACATATAAATATATATACACATATAGATAGCACTGATTTTCAAACTTTTTCATCTCATGGCACACATAAACTAATTACTAAAATTCTGCAACACACACCAAATATGTATTTTTTGCCCATCTGACAAAAAAACCACCCCAAAACAGGTGTAATTTTGATTCATTCATGCTGGATGACTATTGTTGGTTGTCATTCTCTTATTTGACAATCTAAGGGAAAAGAGGTCAGTGCCCCTGACTAAACAGTCAGGTACTGCATGTTTTAAACATTCTTGCAGCATACCTGTTGAAAATCACTAATACAAAGTAATGAAAGATACTATTGTCTCCTACAACAAAGTAATAACTTACAAAACAGTTTTAGTACAATCTCCTTCTTAATGATAAACTTCATTTGAACTACAGAAAAGTTTTATAAAGGAAAATACTACAGTCTATAAAGCTAAATTAGAAATCACTTTATTAATGCTGAGTTTAGTAAATAAATATGAAGTACACAAATATCAAACAAGAAACTTTAAAAAAGGTTTTAAGACCAGCTATATGAACCTGTTTGATGTTGAACTACTGCAGATATTAGAGACACTATGAAGAAAAAAACTGTTACCTACTAATTGTTAAGTATAATGTATATCTTGTACAGCATATTTTTGTTTTAGGATTATCAAAAATAGTATTTAAAAAAATTTAGAAAAATGTAAAAATATACAGTAACTTTCAGCTCACCCATCAAGAGTAGTATTTTGTCATTATTTCTACACTGTGCAAAATTGATACCATGTTGTACATACAGTCTATATCCTACTTTTTTCAATTAATATTATATTAGAATCATTTTTAAATTCCTTAATATCTCTTGGAAACATGAATTTAAGGGCTATGCCCACCTATCATGTCCCCCAATCACAACAGAGGACCTACAAGGGCAGGGACCTTCTTTGTCTGCATCATCACTGTAACTTTGGTATCTAAATAATCCTTGGCTCAAGTTATTTTATTTTATATTGAGGCATAATTTAGTGTTCGGCCTGTTGAGCTTTGTGTTAAATGTTCAATTTGATGAATTTTTCAACTATATAGACCTGTAAACACCACTTACAACAAAATCTAGGGTATTTCCATCACTCTATAAAGTTTGCTCTTATACGATCCCTTCTTTCTGAGCTCTTTCATCAATTTAAATGCCTGATAAATACATCTGAATGAAGAAATCTGATCAATAAGCTATTTATTGTTCAATGATCTCTTTTCAACTTTTCACTATGTGATCATTAAGTACCTACTACGTGGAGATGCTGTGCTAACAGCACTGCAGCAACTGTCTTTTTGTCTCTATGTACCCAGTGCTCAGTACAGTGCCTGGCACGGAGCAGGATTTCAAATAACTAATTCACAGTCTATCTGTGGTATAAGTCCAGATTTTTGTATACTTGGAGTCAGGCTTCTTTGGTCTGTAAAATAGGAATAACAATAATTCATTCAGTTGTTCAACAAGACAAGTAGCCACCACATTCCAAATATTATACCCCATGTGCTGGGGATACAAGCATATAGAGAAGGCCCTGCTCTTATAGCATATATATTTTAGAAGAGATTAGAAGACGCAGCCCCTACTCCCAAGGAGCTTTCCATCCTGTATGGAGTACAGATCTATAAAAAGGGATGACAGTACTGTGTAGTATGTGCCATCATAAATGAGCAATACTGAGAAGGAAGTGATTAACTATTTGCAGGGCTGAGGAGAGAGGAGGATTTGACACCTAACAAGTTTCTGAAAGATGAGTCAGAGTATAGGAGTCCACAGGCAGATGGGAGGAGGAGCTAGACACATTCCACACAGAAGAAACAGAATAGGCAAGGGCACACAGATATGACATACACGTGTAGAAAACTAAGGGCTACAAAATTGCTGGCATAGAATGAAACAGAAGAGGCACTGTAGAAGTGAGCAGGTGCCAGATTATGAAAAGTTCTGATATAAAAGGGAACCACTGAAATATCTGAGTATCAATGTAACTGGAAAATTGTTCATTTATGAAATTACACTGGCATTAGATGGAAGATGGATTAGTGGAGAAACACTAGGGAAGAGCAGAGAGGGCTACTGGTGGGAGTTTAAGAGACAAACCAACCTGTTGAAAATCCACTGAAATAACCTAGGAAAAAAATATTGTGAGCTGAAACTAAGGCAGTGGCCATTAAAGCAAGGAGAGGACAAATGGATGCCCTAGAATTGTGTGTGTGTACGCGCGTGTGTACATTTTCTGAGGAAATACTCTGAAGCTTTCATTAGGATCTCAGAGTAGGTCTGTGATCAATCCTCACTCACTTCAAAACATAAGAACTGTTAGGTAGTCAAATCAACAGGATTTGATGATTAAGTATGGAGCATGAGGTAAATAAAGGAAGTGAAGCTCCTTCATGATTTCCAGATTTCTGGGTTCATTATCTGGATGCATCCTGGTATGGGCCTCAAAAAAAAAAAAAAGGAACCCACAAAAAAAACAGAATATAAGAAGAGCAGTTTCAAGCACAAGAAGAAAGTGCAGTATTGTAGAAGAAGAAAATAGGAAAGGTCAGCATGCTTAAAAAAATGTAAGGGAGAGACTCAAGTTCAGTAGATACCAGCAAAAAGAAATAATGAAGGATGGCAGAAGACATAGTTTTCTTTGAAAGAGAGTAAAACAGTTCCAGTGCAGAAGCAGCTCTACAGAACCTTAAAAATGCCAATTGCTTCTGTTCCCTCATCCCACAACCTAAAGGAAGGATAGAAAAAGAAAAGACACCACTGAGGGAGCTAGAGGATTAGCACTATCCTCAGAGAGAGCTTTGCTTCACTTAAGGCAAGAAGGTTCCTCAAGTATTACAGGTTTTAGAAGACAAGCCAAAATTTGAAGATTAAAGTGTAGGAGAAAATCAGGGGTTGCAGAAAGAAGAGATGAATTTTGGCCACAGTTAAGTCAAAGATGGAACTGGCTGACCTCAATGCTCAATCCCAGTTGGTACCCAGCTGGCAACGCTTTTTTACTCATTTGAATGTAAAAGGGTTGAATCTCTTGAAAATTTTCCCCTTAGTCCAGTATTTTCACTTCTGATAGATTTTCTTCCTCTATCAGTGATGTCTTCCTATTTCCAATTGCATTTTTAATCCCGTTTCTAATTTTTAAAAAAATCAAACCACATTAAAACTATCAATACTGAGCAGGGTTCTAATATTAAATTTTGTTCAATTCTATTTCACACTATTAAGATAAAAAATACAAAGACTAAAAAGGTAGAGTGAAAGAATCAGCACCATACTTAACAGAAAGCACATTTCAAAGCAACTTGAGTAGCAAGTAATTTAATAACAGCGATTTTCTGAAAGTTTACATGCTGTTAAAAGAAACTATCTCCTTGGAAGAAATAGAATTAAGAAGGGGCAGATTCAACAGTTTATGTAGATGGGTGAGCATCACATCCTATTCCTGCTCAAGGTATATAAACAAATACAATGATAAAAACATTTCTCAATGAAGAATTATATTCTAAGGAACTAGGACAGATTTTTTTTTCCCCTTTCAAAAGGTAGCATACAATGATACCGTAAAAATAATACAGCAATTTCATTGCTTATAATTTTATAAATTTTCTTATGTATCATTTACAGGTAAAGACATACAAATGACTTCTATTTCTGAATTGTAGAGATGAAAGTAAAATATTTTCAATGGATGGCTTTACTACTACCACTTCAAACCTAATACAGACTATTCAAGACCACAGGGCCAATACAATGAAAGTAATGATCAATTTTTAAATCTTTTTTCCCCATTCACTCTTATGAACAGAACAGCATCACTGTATTCAGAACACTGCTTGGCCCATCGTAAGTACTCAATAAATACCTGGTGACTTGAGGAATTCTATATTGCAAAGCAGTTATATGGACGAAAATGTTTTAAATAGATCAAAATTGTTCTCTACATAGGCTAATATAATCTTTAATTACACTGACTTTTAACTATAGTTGGTCTAATTAGGAAGAGGGGGAAAAACACTTACAACTTATAAGAATGATGTAAGTATGTTCCCAAATTTTCAAAAAAAAAGTTTTCTAAAATAAAATTCTTTCAGAAATAACCTTTATTATTTACTTGTCAATAAATGCAACTCTTCGGTTTGAACTTATTTATTTATTATACTTTCTTACTGAGAAAACTCACCTTTGGTTCCATTTGTTTAAAAAAAATAAATAAAGTACAATTTACATACAATAAACTGACCTTAAGCATTTAATATGGTTTGTGACAATTAAATACAATCCTGTAGCCTCCACTGAAAAATGTGTAAAAATATGTAAAATATTTCCATCATCCCAGATTCTCCTGCCCCTTTCCAGTCTATCTCCCACCACTGATTTCTATAACCAAAGCTTTTTTCATTCAAAATAAAGTTTTTTGATTCTTCAGTGGATCAGTATTTCATCCCTTTCTATTGCTAACTAGCATTCTACTCTATGAATATACCATAATTTGTTTATCCATTCTCCTGTTGGTAGACACTTGGGTTGCTCCCAGTTTAGGGCTATTATAAATTAAAGGCTGCTATGAACATGCTTGTATGTCTTTTTGTGGAAATATGTTTTCAACTAACTCTGTTGCACTTCTAAATTCTCTGTTCAAAACTGGCTCTTTAAATAGAGCTAATGATCTTAAAGTTGTCAGCTCTGACATGTTTGTGTTTCTTTGGGAAAAACATTGTCTTCAGGATCAAACTCATTTCATTTCAAAGAAGCAAAGTAGTGCAAGTGAGGGAGAAATTTGAATATTCAAAATTTCATAGCTAGTTTTTAAATCTAGAAGTAAATAATTTTCTGACTTTAGAATGGGAAGATGTTTTTTGTTGTTCTATTTTAAAAGTTTATATAACAGGGAAAGATTTTTCCAAAGGTCAAACTATTAGAATACACTATACAAATTTATCTTAAAAGCCTCACTCTCAAAAATGTGACCTAAACTAAAACAGGTAAGTTGTTTTTCCTAGATAAGGACTGTCTGTAAACACTATGGTAAAGGATCTCCAAGTGTTTAATTAAGAATGCAGAGTCATCATGAGAGAGTCAACTGTTTTTTGTTTGTTTTTCTAAACCGCTGGATCTAAATAGGGAAGGAAAAACAGGCAATAATGTGAACTGTAACTTGTTTGCCCCAATTTTCAGATAGAAAATGAAAACATTTGAGTCTCCTAGACATTTACACAATTGCTGAAAGTTATCTTTCAGGTTTTTATTTCAACGAAGCCTAAGTATGGATTCAAAAAGTAGCTCCTTCAAGAGAGCCAGGTATCATTAGCTATTTAACATTAGCTAATGGAGACTCAAAGTGAAAACTGCTTTTCTTCCATGGTACTTCAAAATAGACTCCACAACTGCTACAACTGTCATTGTCCAGTGTGAAACAGGCTATTTCTTTTTTTCATAAAGCACTTACTACATATATGTTAATGTTTCCTAAACAAATAAACAATAAAATGAGAAATGTAGACACCGTAATGGGACTTAAGTTAAATATGTACCATTAATATATTTACCAGAGTTTTATTTCTGAGAAACGGTCCTCACATTAAATATTTAAGAGCTTTAAAAAGGAAGTTACTATATATTATTGATTTAAGGAAAAATTTAGGTTGAGTTTCCTTACTGCCTTTAATAGAAATTAAGTATTTGTTGACATGAGGGATCTTCAAGAAAAAAACACACTTGTAAAATCTTCTAGCCACTAATCAAATATTGTATTTTCTAATCTGCTTCAACTACACTCTATCAACAGAAAAGTGAAACTAATATAAAACCATCCACCATCAGAATTAACACACATAATTCAGGACTGGAGAGGGAATTAAGAGACCATTTTTCTCTCCTGTTAAAAATTCAGCAGTTAACTTATGCAAATTATTAACATGGTAAGTTGGCAAATGGGAACAAATGTCACAAAATAATCATATCCTTTTGACTTGGTATTATTATTTTAGTGAATATACCCAAGGGTATAACACAAAAGAGACAAAAATAACAATTGGTATTGGTTACATGGCTACTTACCACTAAACATTACGAACAAAAAATGTATTTATGTAAACATTTTAAATTTCCAGCAGCAGGGAAATGGTTAGGCCTACTGTGATCTTAATTTAAAATACGATTACATAGTTATTAGAACAAGGTGAAGAATAAATTAAAATACGTAAAGTACTTAAGTAAAAGAAATGATAAAGGGGTAAAAGGTTTTATACATAATTTCTCCAATTCTATCAGAATAAACTGGTGGGATCAAAAGACAAGAATGTTTATAAACACTTGCCTTGAAACAGTTTTTTCATTTTATGTTACTTTTCTGTGGTTCCTGATATTTAGGTACTTCTTTTTAACGCCCATTATTCAGTTACCACGGTTTCTATTCAATTACCAAAACCTTTAACATCTAAAATGTTAACATCTCACAATTCATTTATCTACAGAGCAACTGTTTCTGTCCACAATCCAAAATCTGTAGATATATAACAGTCATCTAGTTTCCCCATCTAAACCTATCTGCCTACTAAACTTTGCCCTTTTTTTTTTCTTTCTTAAATCTGAGAGAGGCCGTCTCTCAAGGCACTCTATTTGGGGAAAATTTTGTATAATGAAAAAAATTTTTTACTTCCTTATATTGGAGTTGACATCCATTTCCAAACAATTTTCACTAATTTAGTCCTAGTCGTCTTTTGATCCACACAAAATAAATCATCCAGTCAGCGTTCCAAGTGCTGCATTTTAAGTCAGCTAACACAGATCTCCAGACTGCTCCAAGCTAAGCAAGCCCTTTCACTTCAAAATTACTTTTAATTAATGCTTAACACCCCGTGATGCTCAGAACGTGAGTTCAATGTTTGCTGAGTCAATATGGCTTTTTTCCCCTTATCATCCTCATCTGTCTCTCAAGTCTGGTTTACATATATCCCATTTACACTGTAATGCTCAGAATACAACAAAGTGTTCCAAGCATTGCCTTCATTCTGGAGAACTTCACCCTTTCTTTGGACTTTAAGTCCTGAGTTGTGGGTTTTTTGTTGTGAAAGGAGGAACCTTAAGTACATAACGTCACATATATTCCTTAAATTTCATTTTCTAAACTTTGGGCCATTGTACTGGCTTATGAACACTTGGCTAATATATCTCTCGTACAACGTGAGTTAACCTCAACTGCCTCCACGCCCATGGCAATGGAAGCGACCTCAAACGCCCTCTAGATAGGTGATCTCTCCCCTATAGGAATAGAGACCATTTTCTAGTTTTACTAAATAAAATTGCCTTATACATATTCCGTGTATGCCTGTGCTTCTCTCCCACACTCACACCCACACGCTGAGGGCAAAATCCAGCTGAGAGTAGGTGGTTGCCTGATACACAGCGGCTTGGATAACGATGTCTTATTCTGCTTTAAAATAAAGCAAACTGTGGAGAGTGATGACGATGGCTAAGACGAGCTAGGTCCCAACTCAGCACCACCTTGGGGGGGAAAACGGTCTAACACCACGGAAAAACGCGGGACGCAGGGACGACGACAACCACCCTGAAAGACCCTGTAACGAGGAGGTGGCATCACAAACGCTTGAAGGAAGTTGCGCCGGCGCGCTACTCCGTGAGCTCCGCTCCGCCCCTTGACCCTAAGACGTTTAGCGTCCCCCACCTCCCCAGCCCCGCCCCCGCCGAGCGAGAAGCAGAGGATGGGCACCCTCTAAAGGTCGGGATTACCTGTGAGCCTGGCAAACCCGGTAATGCTCTCGGGGACTGGGAGCCTCTTAAGATAAGCGGGGAGCTGCACCTTCACAATGCGGGCTACACTTTCCAGCACCATCCTCGCCGGCGGCGTCCGCTCCCGAGCTTCTGCCTCGCCAGCCGAGCTGCTGCGCGTGCGCGGAAAGCGGAGTTGGCCAGCGGACGATTGAAGTCCTGGTACCGGCGGCAGGCGGGGCTGCGGGGCCCGGGAGGTGGTGGCCTACCCGGCGCTGATTGGCAGCGGGCGAGTGACGTGTACGCCGGCTCGGAGGACCGCCAGGGGTCTGGGGAGGCCGTGTGCTTCGGAGTCTCGGAACGGTTGTGTAGCGGTATCTCCCAGGGTCTGTATTTCGAAGAGGGCCTTCGCATTGAGCTTTTTGTGTCCGTAAATGCTGGAGGTTTGCAGAAAGGATATCGTGTCGGATGAGCTAAATCATGTAAGAGTGCTCTGTAACCTGAAAGTGCCTTTCAAAAGTGAGGTTCTCCCCATGTCTTATTTTTGCCCCTCTCTTCTTGGCCCCTCCTCTCCCCAAAAAAAGGCTGGGTGCTGTAGGATTGAACACTCACCTTAGAGGACCACCACCCCCACGGTGCCCAACTCTGCTTCCTCACCCCTGCAATACAGGTTTTTTAAAAAAGTTAAAATACTTTACCTAAACTCAATGCTTACAGCTTTGCGCCTCCGTAATTTAGTTCAACCTTGCCCCGAGGCCCTGAGATTTTTCCTACTCAGACAGACAAGACTCGTGATAGTTCTTCCTTAGATACTTTCAATTCCTTCTGCAGATCAGTTCTTTTTTCGTTTCACTAAAACTTGAAACATAATAAAGAAATGCAAAGTCTTAGGGTTTCCTTTATATGTTGTTGCTGGGCTTCTGCTACAATCTAAAGTATCTGTAAAGATCTTTCATTTTTGTTATTTTTATTAACATCTTTTTAAAGTTGAGGGATGTAAAGAGAGAGCTTTACTCCATTGAAACACCTTAGTTGACATAACTTTGTTTCATGTTTTTATTTTGAAGTAAAATATCCCAAGTAATGCACTTGACGATTGTATGTTGTGTATGTCGTGTGACCTTAATTCAGTGTCTCATTACAATTGTGATCTTCACTTGCCAACTTTGATCAGTTTTCATTTTGTTTGACTTAATATAAACAGCCAGTTGCAATAAATACGTTTCCTGTTTTTTATATTTTTCCCTTGGTATTTTCATTTTAAAGTGAGAAAGGGAGAGACTTTGTTTAAAGCAATTTTTAGTTGGATCGTTTAAATTTAATGTTTGTGATGGTCACTGCCTAAAAAAAATAATGATCAGTATGAGAGTTCATTGGAATCTATGTAAACTGATTATATATCATTTTTCCCTGTTCAGAATTGTCAAAGTACAATTACAATGGAAATTCTATGAAGATATTTAGATACAGATTCACAGTTCATGAGCTTGAGCAATATAAATGTGATATACAAAGTGGTGATTAAAAGTTTGATGTCTACATTAGGATTTCCTTTCAGTTTCCTTTTGCAAGCTTTTGATTTGGAAGAAGAAGGACCCTAGGGCTAGTTTATCCTGAATATGATGATTTCAAACATTGTCCTGTGGACTGTTCCATTGGCCATTATCTTTAATCCCTGTTGATCAAATATAGTGACACCTTTTGGGAGATGGTTGAGGTAGACAAAGGTTGGGAGTGGGCCCAGTGGGGGAAGAAAAGCTTGTAGAATGCCTCTAAATATAACAAGAGGCTTTGGGGGAGTTGTTTTTGGGGGGTTGTTTTTTGGGTTTTTCTTTAAGATTGTATTTTTATTTACTTTTTTAGAGGGAGAAGGGAAGGGAGGGAGAAACAGGAAGAGAAACATCTATGTGAGAGAGAAACATCAATCTTTTGACTTTCCCACACCCCCACCGGCGTCCCTGGCCCACAACCCAGGCATGTACCCTGACTAGGGACCAGTCAGTGACCTTTGATTCGCAGGCTGGTTGGCGCTCAATCCACTGAGCCACACCAGCCAGGGTAGGAGCTTTGTGGTTTTGACAAGCGTAAAACAAACTTTGTTGAGTGAGATTCTTAAAGCTCCTAAGAAGTGTTTCTTTAAAGGAATTAAAATATGTATACCTCAATTAAGAGAAATAACATAGTAAAATGTTCAAGTGCTAAATGTGCAGTTGGAGGTGACCACCACCCAGGTAGGTAGATATAGATGATTGATAGACAGACTATATCCACCATCCCAGAGAGTTTCTTTGTGCCCCTTCTAGCCACCACTATTCTATCTTGCTTTGTAGATTCTCGAACTTCATATAAAAGGAATTATGCAGTATGTAGTTTGTGTGTGTATGTGTGTGTGTGACTGACTTTCCCTGAGCTGTATATGTGGATAGCTGCTTTGCTATTTCCAAGTAGAAGAAACGTAGTGATTGGAAGTCTGTAAGGATGATGAATGAAACATTTTTTATTTTTTAATTTAGAGAAGATGTGGGTGCCTTCTTTAGGCATTTGTGATCCATTATATGAGCTATGCTAATGTATAAAAGGAGAGTTTCTAACCCCATCAATTTAAAAAAATATTGTGGATTATAGGGGATTTTTTTCTTAGATACTCTTTAAATTTATCTCCAGTTTTACTCACATTTTTAAATTTGTATTTTGTTTCCACACCCCTGTCTTCCTGGCAGTACGTGAAAGGGGATGAAGATAATGGGCCTAAACAGAAGTGACAGGCTTATCTACCTTCTGACATAGTATCTAAAAAAAAAAAACAAATATGATTTTATTAATATTAAATCTTATAGTTAGACTAAATTTTAAAAAAATATACAGATACCTTGTCCAAAAAGGCCAGACAAAATATTCAATGTGTGAATAAAGTTAAAGGTGTTAGTATTTACTGTTAAAACTTGAGTGAGGATCAGTAATCTGTTCTCTGCTTTTTGTCCCAGCTAGGCCTAGAGTCTGATTTCTTTGCATGCTTCCCTTCTATAAGCTCATCAAGTCCCATGAATTCAAATATGATCAATGAATTGATGTAGCCCAAATCTCTATCCCCAGTCCAGGTTTGTAATCCCAAATGTTTCCTGGACATCTCTGGGCTTCTTTGCCCATTTTGCAATTGCTTTGCTCATCTTTGTCACTGATTTATGTTTTCTGTATAAAAATACCATATTTATATTTGTATGACTTCTATATATCTTCTTCCAGTCTATGCCTTTTCTTTGACCTTTGTTTATGGTGTCTTGTCTTCTACTGAAATTTAATTTGTATGTAGTCAGATTTATTCATCATTTCCTTTATATTTTGTGCTTTGGGGAGTCCTGTTTAAGAAATCCTTTCCTACCTCAAAATCACAAAGATACTCATTTATCTTTTTGCTAAAAGTCTTAAGATTTTATTCTTCATATTTAGGTTTTTTATCAACCTATTTTTTGTGTGTGTGCATGAGGTAGAGATCTAATTTTATTTATTTTACATATGAACAATTAATTGTGCTAGCAGCATTTATTGAATTGTTTAACTCTTCTCTTATGCGTTGTAATGTCACTAATCTCAAATCAGTTTTCCACACATCCATAGATTGTTTACTGTTTTTCATTGGTCTATTTGTATAACATTATCACACTATCATAGTTGCTGCAGCTTTAAAATAGGTGTTGTCAATATTCATGTATTTTCTTCAAAATTATCTTTGGAATGCAAGGTTCTTCACTACTCCATATGAATTTCAGAAGCATCTCTTTTAAGTCATAATGAAACAAAAATGAGATCTGTTAAAAATTCATTATGGCCTCAGTCTCTCCTTTCTAATATGCTGGTATTAATGGTTGTTACGATTAGATATAATTAATTCTTAGGGTGCTTAAAGAATGGTCAATATTAGTATCATCATCATCAATGAATGAGCCTTTACTCTGGTTTTGAGATCATAAATTCAGAAATTCTGCCTTCTGACCACACCTCCTATGTTTCTGTATATGTCTTCCACTCCTTTACTTCCACTAATTCTTTGATTTCATCAAGATGTTTGGTGGTGAAACCAGCTCCATTTTTTTATCCGTCACTTCATTCCTGGATTTATATCTTTTTCCCATTATTTGCAAAAGTTGCTCCACATTTTCACTGTTCTACGTTATTTATTTGTTAAACCTAATTGCTACTACCAGGCTTATTTTGAGTTAATATGATCTTGCTTTTTAGTTATCAGAGAAATTTTCCTTACCATCATCTCTAAATGTGGTTATAATTCCTCCTATGCTTAAAGTCTGCCCTATTCTTCAAATCTCACTCTTCCCTGTGTTCTAGAGTTCATCTTCCAAGACCCTGCTCCATTAGTTATCTTCTCCCAAATTTCCATTTTCTTGCTCTCTACTGGCCCTATAAAATGGTGATTTCCAGGCTTTTAGATTTCACCAATCAATACATTTTTTAAAAGAAACAATAAATACAGGGTTGTCAACTTAAAAAATATGTAAAAGCAAACTATACTACAAGCCCATAATCGTCAAAATAGATCAATGGAACAGAATAGAGAGCCCAGAAATAAACCCACATTTTTATAATCAATCAATATTTGACAAAGGAGGCAAAAATATACAATGGGCTAAAGATAAAGATAGTTTATTCAAAAATGGTATTGGGAAAATTGGACAGATACATGCAAAAAACTGAAACTAGACTGCCACCTTATTAACATACACAAGAGTAAACTCCAGTGGGTTAAAGACTTAATGCTGTACTTAAAACCATAAAAAGCCTGGAAGAAAACATAGGCAGTGAGATCTTGGATGTTTCTTGTGCTATTATTTTTTTTTTCTGATACATCTCCTCCAGCAAAGGAAACAAAAGAGAAAAAATGGGACTACATCAAACCAAAAAGCTTTTGTGCAGCAAAGGAAACCAACAAAATGAAAAGGCAACCCACTGAATGGGAGAACTGAAACACTAATTCAAAAGAATGTATGCACTCCTCTGTTCATTGTACCGTTATCTACAATAGCCAAGATTTGGAAGCAGTCCAAGCGTCTATCAGTAGATGAGTGGATAAAAAAGCTATGATACATTTACACAACAGAATACTACCTGGCCATAAAAAAGGAGGAAATCTTACCCTTTGCTACAGCATGGATAGACCTGGAAAGGATTATGCTAAGTGAAATAAGGCAGGCAGAGAAAAGAATATCATATGATTTCATTTCATATGGAGGATCTAAGCAAATTGAACTGACAAACAAAATAGAGACAGACTCATAGATAGAGAGCAGGCTGACAGTTGTTTGGAAGGGCGCAGAGGGATTGAACAGCAAAGGGGAAAAAACTCATGAATGCAAACAACAGTGTGGTGATTGCCAGAGAGTGGGGGGAGGTGGAGGAGGGTATTGGGAGGATAAATGGTGATGGACAGTGACTTGACTTGGGGTGGTGAACACACAATACAGTGTGCAGATGGTGTGTTGTAGAATTGTGCACCTGAAACCTGTGTAATTTTGTTAATCAGGGCTACTCCATTAAATAAAAAGGGAAAAAATTCACTTACATTATCCTAACATAGTAAAAAAATTAAAAATAAGTAAAAGTAATACATCATATTGTATGTCAACTATAATTCATTTTTTAAAATATTGTATGGAACTATAATTCAACAAAAATTCATAAAATAAATGCAGTATAACAAAAAATACATCCATATACTTCTATCAGGTAATACAGCAAAATAGTTAAGACTACAGGCTGGGGCTAAACCTAGATTGCAGCTGTTCAGACTAGAATTCTGTCTCTTCCAGGGTAAATTATATTAGCCTCTTAAGGTTATATTGTATGTACTAATTCAGTGAATTAATATAAAGCATTTAAAAAGTACCTGGCACAAACATACACACAGTAGTGCTGCTTTTTCTCATCATCATAATGATTAATTTTTACATCACTGTCAACACATCTTTTTATTATAGCTGCCCCTGGTTTTATTTTTTGTTTTGTTTTTGCACTGGTTGTTGTAGGGCTCCAGTCATATGATAGCTCACTGTGTCAATGCTAATCACAAGTGGCTCTTAGGAATTTCATTTAGTTTTGTGCAGGAGAGTGACATCAGAGAAATGGCAGTGTGAGAGAGCTCCTTGATCTCTCCCCTTGAAGTTTCAACCATGTGAACAGCTATAATTCATGGAAGGATTTCCTGCTCAATGCTCAAACATGTCTGAGAGATCCATGCATTAAAGCATCTAAAGTTGGGCATGTGGGAGCTAAACAAGGAGGGAAGAAAGGAGAAAAGCTCAAAGGAGCCATGGACATGAGCCTGCAGCTAGGAGCTCACTGCAAGGCCCAGCCTTGAGAGGAGGAAAAGCAGGTTGTGGCTGGCACTCCCCTCAGGTGGGAGAAGCAAAGAGATTCAGTGAGCATTCCTGCAGAAGTGGGCAGTATGAACTGCAGCAGAGCCTAGTGACCTGGGAAGGGACACAGCACAGATTTGTAGCCATGGTTGTCTGGCAATCAGCATTCCAGAGAGAGAAAGCCATGGAGCCTGGCCACCCCTTAAACTCCCAGAATTTGCCTCTATTCATCATTTGTGTAGGGTTGCAGAGCACATTATCTGAAAACCCAAGAACTGTTACTACAGAGTCACTTTTTACCGGAGCGAGAGGCACACTTTGTGACAACGTAATGAGACAGCTTAAAAAGAAAATGAAAAATCTCCAGAAAACAAACTTAAAGACCTGAAAATATATGATTTAAATGACAATTCAAAATTACAGTTATGGAAAAACTTAACAGGATGCAAGAAAACACAGGCAGTTTAATGAGTTCAGAAAACAAGTAAATGAACAAAAACAAAGAGGTATCATACTGCCTGACTTCAAATTATACTACAGAGCTACAATAATCAAAACAGCATAGCACTGATAGAAAGGTAGACACATAGACCAATGGAAAAGAACTGAGAGCCCAGCAATAAAAGCACATGTACCAATAATTTTTGACAAAGGAGCCAAAACCACACAATGGAGAAAAGAAAGCCTCTTCAGTAAATGGTGCTGGGAAAACTAGAAAGCCACATGCAAAACAATGAAATTAAATTACAGTTTGCTCCCATGTACAAAAATTAATTCAAAATGGATTAAATACTTAAGTATAAGATCTGAAACAATAAATTACATAAAAGAAAATAGGTAATAAACTTATGAACCTTAGACATAGAGAACACTTTATGAATTTGACCCCAAAGGCAAGGGAAGTAACAGCAAAAATAAATGAATGGGACTCTATCAAATTAAAAAGTTTCTCCACAGCAAAGGAAACAACCAACAAAACAGAAAGGCAGCTGACTGAGTGGCAGATGATATTTGCAAACAACAGCTTCAACAATGGTTTAATACCCAAAATATATAAGGAACTCATACAATTCAACAACAGCAAACAATCCAATTTAAAAAGTGGGCAGAAAACCTCAGCAGACACCTCTCCCAAGAAGACATACAGATGGCCATCAGCTACATTAAAAGATGTTCGACTTCACTAGCTATTAGGGAAATGCAAATCCAAACTACAATGAGATACTACCTCATACCTGTTAAAATGGTTATTATCAACAAGACAAGTTTATTTTAAAAAGTTTTCTCTATATTAAAAAAAAGACAAGTAATAACAAGTGTTGGAGAGGATGTGGAGAAAAAGGAACTCTCATTCACTGCTAGTGGGAATGTAAACTGGTACAACCAGCATGGAAAACAGTATAGCAGTTCCTTAAAAATTGAGGATAGAGTTACCATGTGACCCAACAATCCCTCTTTTGGGTATATACCCCCAAATTTGAAAATTTTATTTGCAAGGATACATGCACCCCTATATTCATTGTGGCATTATTCACAGTGGCCAAGACATGGAAACAACCAAAGTACCCTATGATAGATGACTGGAGAAAGAAGATGTGGTGAGTATATATAATGGAATACTACTCAGCCATAAAATGAAATAATGACATTTGTGACAACATGGACAGACATTGAAACTATTATGCTAAACAAAATAAAAAAAAGCTGAGAGCCACATGATTTCACTAAAATGTGGGATATGAAACTGAAACTTAGAGACACACAACATTGTGGTGGTTATGACAGGAAGGGTCATGAGGGGTTAGGAAACTGTAAAGAGGGTCAAACATGGTGACAGGATGATTTGACTTTGGTTCGTGGGCACACAATGCAATATATAGATCATGCACAATATCACAGAGATGTACACTTGAAAACTGTATGACCTTGTTAACCAATGTCACCCAACAAATTTAATGAAAAAAGAAAGATTTCTTTTTTAATTATATTTTACTGATTATGCTATTACAGTTGTCCCATTTTCCCCCTTCATTCCCCTCCACCCTGCACACCCCCTCCCACCCACATTCCTCCCTTTAGTTCATGCCCATGTGTCATAAGTTCTTTAGCTTCTACATTTCCAACACTATTCTTACTCTCCCCCTGTCTATTTTCTACCCACCATCTGTGCTACTTGTTCTATGTAACTTGTCCCCCCTCTCCTCCTCCCACTCCCCTATTGCTAACCCTCCATGGCATCTCCATTTCTGTGTTTCTCTTCCTGTTGTAGTGGTTTTGCTTAGTTGGCTTTTGTTTTAGGTCTGGTTGTTAATATCTGTGAGTTTGCTGTCTTTTTACTGTTCATATTTTTGATCTTCTTTTTCTTAGATAAGTCCCTTTAACATTTCATATAATAAGGGCTTGGTGATGATGAACTCCTTTAACTTGACCTTATCTGAGAAGCACTTTATCTTCCCTTCCATTCTAAATGACAGCTTTGCTGGATAGAGCAACCTTGGATGGAGGTCTTTGATTTTCATGACTTGGAATACCTCTTTCCAGCCCCTTCTTGCCTATAAGGTCTCTTTTGAAAAATTAGCTGACAGTCTGATGGGAACTCCTTTGTAGGTGACTGTCCTCTTATCCCTTGCTGCTTCTAGAATTCTCTCCTGCATTTTAATCTTGGGTAATGTAATTATAATGTGCCTTGGTGTGTTCCTCCTTGGGTCCAACTTCTTTGGGACTCTCTGAGCTTCCTGGACTTCCTGGAAGTCTATTTCCTTTGCCAGATTGGGGAAGTTCTCCTTTATTATTTGTTCAAATAAGCTTTCCACTGGTTGCTCTTCTTCTTCCCCTTCTAGTGCCCCTATAATTCGGATGTTGGGATGTTTCAAGATGTTGTGGAGGTTCCTGAGCCTCTCCTCATTTTTTTGAATTCTTGTTTCTTCCTTGTTTTTTTGTTTGGTTGTTTGTTTCTTCCTTCTGGTCCACTCCATTGATTTGAGTCCCAGTTTTCCTCCCATCTCTGTTGGTTCCCCATGCATCTTTCTTCATTCCACTTATTGTAGCCTTCATTTTTTCATCTAATTTGTGAGCAAAATCCACCAATTCTGTGAGCATCCTGATCACCAGGGTTTTGAATTGTGCATCTGATAGGTTGGCAATCTCTTCATCACTTAGATAAATTGGCTCTGGGGCTTTGATTTGTTCTCCAGTTTGAGCCATTTTCATTTCTGGGATTTTTTTTGTTTGTTTTTTTGTTCTTTTTGGTCTAGTTGTGGCTGTTAGGTACTAAGGGGTGGAGCCTTAGGTTTTCCCCAGGGCAGGACAGCCCAGTTGCTGGGTAGTGACGCTGTATGAGGAGGTGGGATCTGAGAAGAGACAATGGTGCTTGCTTTGCTCTCTCTCAGATTCCAGTCCGTTCCACTGCTTCCCCTTTGCCTGGATTATCTGTGCGTGAATGTGGGACCACCCGGTCAGCCAGCCACCTTGTGCAGCCTCACTGGTTCTGCACAGTTGCCACCCGTGCCCAGGGTCTGCTAGTTGGCGCTTGTGCACCTGGGGGCTGCCAGCCGCTGCTGCCTGCGTGCCCGGTCGCACCTCCGCTTTTTCCTGCCGTGACTCCACCCCTCTTACCGGTCTGGATGAATCATTGTTGGACTTCCAAACAGTTCGATTTTCTGAGTTCCGGTTGTTTTCTTGTTTCTAAATCTTTGTTGTCCTTAATTTGGGTTGTGATAGGAGACACAGTGTATCTGCCTACGCCTCCATCTTGGCCGGAAGTCTAACAAAAATCTTTTTATGTTTAGATCTCATGAAGGAATATATGCAAAACATCACAGAATCTAAAGACTGATGGAGCCCTGGCTGGGTAGCTCAGTTGGTTAGCGTATGATCCTGATAGGCCAATGTTGGAAGTTAGATCCTGTGTGGATTTTAGACAAGTTATTTAAATTCTGTGGGCCTTTGTTGCTCATTGGATCACCAATTTGTTATAAAAGGATATAACTCAGGAACAGCCAAATGGAAGAGATGCACTAGTCAAGGTATGATGTAAGGACTCATAGCTTCCACGCTTAACCAGTTGCTTCACGTCCCAAATCTCTAAGTGTTCACTAACCCAGAAGCCCTCTAAACCCAGTCCTTCAGAAAGATTTCTTTAAGTATAAAATTCTTCATGCAGGTTCCTGGAGTTCTTTCTCTGCGTATCTCACATTTGCCCTTACTCTACAAAAATAATAATTAGACAAAGTAGACTGTACAAATTTATAGAGAGGAAAAAAACAAGTTTGAAGAGCTGAAAACTTCTGACGGAAAGTTACTTATAGTTTAGAATTTTATACAGGCCAATCTGTCAATTGTGAGGCTAGAATAGTTATTTTCAAACTAAAAGATCTCAAAAAAAATACACATTCCATCTTTCTCAAGAAGCTAATGGAATATATGCTACCTCAATGAAGATTACACCAAGAAAAAGTAGAACATGTAATCAAGGAAATAGGAAACCTCAAATAAGAGAGTGGTAAAAGGAATTGCTGATTGACAGATTGGAACAGTAAGATGAAATTAATGTTTGAACAAATATGTTTGAACAAATCGAGAGACTTCTCCTGGGCTATAGTTTGAGGTTAAATTAATGATGATTACATAAGAAGCTAAGCAAATTAAAAATAAATACTGATATTATTAAATCTATTCAAACATGTTTAAGTGATAAACAAACCTTTTTTTTTTCTTTCCTTTGTGGTAATTACATTCTGTCACTGGCCCCGGGCAGCCCTCCCCTCCTCATAATCTTTTTTTTTTTTTTTTTTAATTGTTCTTGTACAGTTTTCTGTCTTGCACTCCCATCCCAGCCCACTGCCCCAGCCCTCCCCACCTCCCTCCCATTTCCATCCCTCTTGTTTTTGCCCATGTGTCTTTTATACTTGTTGCTCTAAACCCTTCCCCTTTTCCCCTGGAATTCCTTCCCCTCTCCCCTCTGGTGACTGTCAGCCTGTTCTCAATTTCAGTGTCTTTGGTTATATTATGCTTGTTGGTTTCTTTTGTTGATTAGGTTCCTGTTAAAGGTGAGATCATATGGTATTTGTCTTTCACTGCCTGGCTTGTTTCTCTTAGCATGATGCTCTCCAGTTCCATCCATGCTGTTGTGAAGAGTAGGACCTCCTTCTTTCTTTCTGCTGCATAGAATTCCATTGTGTAAATATACCATACTTTCTTGAACTATTCATTTGCTGATGGTCCCTAGGTTGCTTCCAACACTTGGCTATTGTAAATTATGCTGCTATGAACATTGGGGTGCATAGGTTCTTTTGGATTGGTGTTTCAGGGTTCTTAGGATATAATCCTAGCAGTGGAATTGCTGGGTTAAAAGGTAGATCCATTTTTAATTTTCTTAGAAAATTCCATACTGCTTTCCATAGTGGTTGTACCAGTCTGCAATCCCACCAACAGTGCACTAGGGTCCCCTTTTCTCCACAACCTCTCCAACACTTGTTGTTTGTTGCTTTGTTTATGATGGCCATTTTGACTGGTGTGAAGTAGTATCTCATTGTGGTTTTAATTTGCATCTCTCTGATAGCTAGTGATATTGAGTATCTTTTCATGTGTCTCTGGATCCTCTATATGTCCTTCTTGGAGAAGTGTCTGTTCAAGTCTTTTGCCCATTTTTTAATTGGGTTGCTTTTCTTCTTAGAGTGGAGTCGTGTAAGTTCTTTATATATTTTGGAGATTAAACCCTTGTCTGAGGTATCATTGGAAAATATGTTTTCCTATGCAGTTGGATCTCTTTTTATTTTAATACTGTTCTCTTTAGCCATGCAGATGCTTTTTATTTTGATGAGATCCCATTTGTTTATTCTTTCCTTTATGTTGCTTGCTTTAGGGGATATACCAGTAAAAATGTTGCTGCGTGAAATATCTGACATTTTCCTGCCTATGTTCTCCTCTGTGTTTCTTTTAATGGTGTCACAGCTTATATTTAAATCTTTTTCCACCCTGAATTTATTTTTGTGTATGGTGTAAGTTGGTGCTCGAGCTTCACTTTTTTGCAAATAGCTGTCCATTTCTCCCAACACCAGTTGTTGAAGAGGCTACTTTTACTCCATTTTATGTTGCTGCCTCCTTTGTCGAATATTAATTGACCATAGAGAATTGGGTTTATTTCTGGGCTCTCTGTTCTATTCCACTGGTCCATGTGCCTGTTTTTGTGCCAGTACCAGGCTGTCTTGATTACAGTGGCCTTGTAATACAGTTTGGTAGCAGGTATTATGATCCCTCCTCCTTTGCTCTTCTTTCTCAAAATTGCTACAGCTATTCCGGGTCGTTTATGGTTCCATATAAATTTTTGGAGTGTTTGTTCTATGTCTGTGAAATATGCCATTGGAACTTTAATAGGTATTGCATTGAATCTGTCAATTGCTTTGGGTAGTATGGACATTTTGATGATGTTAATTCTTCCGATCCATGAACACGGTATATGTTTCCATTTGTGTCTTCCTTGATTTCTTTCTTCGGTGTTGTGTAGTTTTCTGCATACAGGTCTTTTACCTTCTTGGTTAGGTTTATTCCTAGGTATTTTATTTTTCTTTTTGCTGTATCAAATGGGACTTTTTTCTTGAATTCTGCTTCTGCTATTTCATTGTTGGTATACAAAAATGCCTTTGATTTCTGGATATTGACTTTGTATCCAGCCATTTGGCCAAATTCATTTATTAGGTCAAGCAGCTTTTTGGCTGAGTCTATAGAATTTTCTATGTACACTATCATGTCATCTGCAAAAAATGATAGTTTTGTTTCCTCCTTTCCAGTTTGGATGCCTTTTATTTCCTTTTCTTGTCTAATTGCTGTGGCTAAGACTTCCAATACTATATTGAATAGAAGTGGTGAAAGTGGACATCCTTGTCTTGTTCCTGATCTTAGTGGAAAAGATTTTAGTTTTTGTCCATTGAGTATGATGTTGGCTGTAGGTCTCTCATATATGGCCTTTATTATGTTGAGGAATGCTCCCTCTATTCCCACTTTGCTGAATGTTTTTATCATAAATGGGTGCTATACCTTATCAAATGCTTTTCCCACATCTATTGATATGATCATGTGATTTGTGTCTTTGCTTTTATTTATGTGGTGTATTACATTTACTGATTTGCAAATATTGAACCATCCTTGCATCCCTGGGATGAATCCCACTTAGTCATGCTGTATGATCTTTTTAATGTATTGTTGGATGCAGTTTGCCTATATTTTGTTGAAGATTTTAGCGTCTATGTTCATCAGCGATATAGGCCTGAAGTTTTCCTTCTTTGTTATGCCTTTATCTGGTTTTGGGATTAGAATGATGCTGGCTTCATAAAAAGAGTTTGGGAGTCTTCCATCATTTCAGATTTTTTCAAAAAGTTTGAAGGATAGGGATTAGCCCTTCCTTAAATGCTTTGTACAATTCTCCTTTGAAACCATCTGGCCCAGGGCTTTTGTGTGTCAGGAGTTTTTTGATTACTGCTTCAATTTCATCTGCTGTTATTGATCTGTTCAGGCTTTCTGCTTCTTCTTCATTCAATTTTGGAAGATTATATTTTTCTAGAAACTTGTCCATTTCACCTAGGTTTTCAAATTTCTTGGCATACAGTTCTTCATAGTAATTTCTTCCAATCCTTTGTATTTCTGTGGTGTCAGTTGTAATCTCTCCTCTTTCATTTCTGATTGTGTTTATTTGGGTCCTCTCTCTTTTTTTCTTGATGAGCCTGCTTAAAGGCTTGTCGATTTTGTTTATCTTTTCAAAGAACCAGCTCCTGGATTCATTGATCCTTAGAATTGTGCTTTTAGTCTCTATGTCATTTAATTGTGCTCTGATCTTGGTTATCTCCTTCCGTCTACTTGCTCTGGGCTTTCTTTGTTGTTCTTCCTTGAGTTCTTGTAGGCATAGGCTTAAGTTGTTTCTTTGAGATGTTTCTATCTTTTTTAGGTAGGCCTGTATCGCTATGAACTTCCCTCTGAGGACTGCCTTTGCTGTGTCCCATAAGTTTTGGGTCATTGTGAGTTCATTTTCATTTGTTTCCAGAAACTTTTTGATTTCCTCCCTGATTTCATTCTTGACCCACTCATTGTTTAATAGCATGCTATTCGATCTCCATGATTTTGAGGATTTTGGGTTTTTCCCCTTGGGGTTAGTTTCTAGTTTCAGTCCCTTATGGTTGGAGAAAATGCTTGGTATGATTTCAATTTTCTTGAATTTGTTGACGCTAGTTTTATGTCCTATCATGTGGTCTATCTTTGAGAATGTTCCATGTGCATTTGAAAAGAATGTGCATTTAGTTTCTTTGGGATGAAGGGCTCTATATATATCAGTTAAGTCCATTTCATCTAGAGTGTTGTTCAATGCCACAATGTCTTTGTTGATATTTTGTTTAGAAGATCTGTCCATTTTTGACAGTGGGGTGTTAAAATCCCCTACTATAATTGTGTTGCTGTCAATATCTTTCTTGAAGTCCTCTAAGATTTTCTTTATGTATTTAGGTTCTCCTATGTCGGGTGCATATATATTTATGATATTTATGTCTTCTTGGTGGATTCTTCCCTTGAGTATTATGAAGTGACCTTCTGGGTCTCTCTTTATGGTTCATCTTTTGAAGTCTATTTTGTCTGATATGAGTATTGCTACCCCAGCCTTTTTTTCCTGTCCATTTGCTTGGAAAATTTGTTTCCAGCCCTTCACTTTGAGTCTATGTAGGTCTTTTGTCCTGAGGTGGGTCTCTTGTAGGCAGCATATGTGTGGGTCATGCTTTCTTATCCATTCAGCTACTCTATGCCTTTTGATTGGAGCATTTAATACAATTACGTTTAAGGTTATTATTGATAGGTACTTATTCATTGTCATTTTTGTACCTGTGTTCCTCTCTCCCTCTCTCTCTTTTCCTTCCTTTCCTTAAAGCAGTCCCTTTAGCATCTCTTGAAGAACTAGTTTGGTAGAGGTGTATTCTTTTAGACTTCTTTTGTCTGAGAAGCTCCTTATTTGGCCTTCTATCTTGATTGAAAACCTTGCTGGGTAAAGTAGTCTTGGTTGCAGGACTTTGGTGCTCATTACTTGGAATATTTCTTGCCATTGTCTTCTGGCTTGGACCGTTTCCATTGAGAAGTCAGCTGCTAACCTTATCGGGGCTCCCTTGTATGTTACTTCCTTTTTCTCCCTTGCTGCCTTTAAGATTCTCTCTTTGTCTTGGAATTTTGCCATTTTAATTATGATGTGTCTTGAAGTGGGTCTCTTTGGGTTCCTCTTGATCTTTGGGTTCCTCTCCATGTTTCCTAGATTTGTGTGACTTTCTCTCATGAAATTAGGGAAGTTTTCCATCATTACTTTTTCAAATAGGTTTTCTATCCCTTGCTCTTCTTCTTCTCCTTCTGGTATCCCTATTATACGGGCATTACTACGTTTCATATTGTCTTGCATTTCTCTTAATCCTTCTTCATTCTTTCTGATCCTCTTTTCCTTTTCTTGCTCTTTCTGGATGTTTTTTTCTACTTGGTCCTCCAACTCACTGATCCAATCTTCTGCTTCATCAATTCTGCTTTTCATTCCTTCCACTGTGTTCTTCTGTTCAGAAATTGTATTTTTCATCTCCTCTTGGCCCTTGTTGATAGTTTCTATTTCCTTTTTCATGTTGATATAGTTTGCAGTGAGTTCATCGTAGCTTCCCTGTAGTTTCTGGTAGCTCAGTGAGAGCTCATGGAGCTTCCTGACACCATTGCTTTGAACTCAAAATCTGATAGTTGAGTTGCCTCCATTTCATTTAGCATTCTTTCTGGGGCTTCCTCCTTTTCTTTCATTTGGGGATTGTTTCTTTGTCTTCCCATTGTTTGTGAGGCTCTTCTTGTTAGGCTCAGCTTCTAAAATTGATTTGGTCTGGCTCCCTGGGTTTATGGTGTGAACTTCTGTGGTAGAATACCTGCGAGATTCAGTGGTGCTGTCTCCTTCGGGTATCCTGGTGTTCACAGCTTCCACTGTCTCAGCTGTTGAAATGCCCCTGCTTTGGGACCAACTCTGGCTTTTTCACAGTTCCAGGTTTTTTTGTTTTGTTTTATTTTGTTTTTGTCTCACTTGTGGGTATTTAAAAAGAGAAAAGAGGGACAAAAAAGAAAAGAAGAAAAAAATGAAAAGAGAAGAAAGAAAAGCAGAAAGAAAAAGAAAAGAAACAAAGAGGAAGGAAGAAGAAATAAGATTGAAATGAAAGGAAGAAGGAATAAAACAAGAAAGAAGTAATGAGAAGCAAAAGGAGTTGAGGGGTAAAAAAGATAAAAATAATGAAAAAATAGTTAAAAAAAAAAAAAAGGAACACCAACTCTTGCTGTTATCAATCATGCCAAGCTGGTTTTTCTGATCTTGCTGGCTGCAATGGCGGAGGAGTGGTGGTATCACTTTTCTTCCTGTTGAGCACTCAGTTATCTTTGGGCTCCTGTCCTCAGAGCTAGCCCGGGGCTTCTCCCCAAAGGGCCTCCGGCGTGTCTTCTGAGGAGGCATGCACCTACTGGGGTCATGGGCAGGCACTTAGGATCTCTCAGCCTTCCACGCACGGGCTCTGACTGTTGTGCAGGTGAATTGACTGCCATGCAGGTTACTCGCAGGTGCCTAAGATTTCCCAGCTGTCCACGCAGGGGCAGGGGCGCTGACCCTCACTGGGCGCCGATGGGTCACCATGCAGGTCCCCCATGGCGCACGGGTGCCTAGCAACCGCAGCGCAGGTTCCTGGTGTTGCTCGGGAGCCGAGGAACTGCAGCCCAGTTGCCCCAGTGGTGTGCTGGTGTGTGCTCTGACACGCAGTCCTCCCAGGGCTATGATACCTTAACTCCTCTCTGTGAGACTTCAAGCAACCAGGTTTATCCCGGTGCTACTGAAATCTTGTTTGGCTGAGCAGGGAGCGGTTGACCTGGCTCCCTCCCTAGAGTCTTTTGTCGAATGCTGGCCTGGGACCTCCGCCCCCACCCTGGTCTTCGTGCTGTTGGAGTACTCTCCTTACTGTCTGGTTTTTTAATGTCTGCTGCAATTTTCAACCCTCTGTTTTCAAATATGCTGTGTTTCTGATGTCTGTTTGCTCTGTTCCACCGTAAATCAGCCAGGTTTTTCTCCTGTGGGTAGGGGGAAGTGGAATGTGCTTCCTCTTACCACACCGCCATCTTCCTTATAAATAAAACTCATTTAAAACAGTATTTTTACTTGGGTGTTGGGCCTTTCTTACATTATACTTCCCCTTTGTTTAAGAGGAACCACATTTTAACTGCCTTGTCTTACCCACAGTTCTAAGAGGAAACAGCAAACTGGAAATAGAAGCTAAATTTGATTTAAAAACCTGGTATCTGTAAATTAAAAATGAAGTGTTTTAAAATTTTACTTCATAATACTTTCTGGTACTAAAAACAAGCAGTGTATAGAATTGTTTAATAGAAAATCCCTACAGACACGTGGTAGAATATAGTGAACTTTGCAAAATCCTTTCTACCCTATAATTCTGTGAGTGTATATTGAGAGGCCACTTTTGCATTCACTGACTAAAAAAAAATTACAGTTAAGAAGTAAATATATGCATAGGTATATTATGTATACATAATAAAAACATAGTTTTATAGATCTATGAAGTTTCTATTTCTTTTTTAGAAGCCACTTTTTTTTTACCATAGAAATCCCATGCTTATGGTAACTTTCATATATAATCATTAAAATAGCAGGGCAGCTTCTTACCTCAAAAGTTTATGGAACTAGCCTACTCCAAGTGCTGACGAACCAAGCATTACAGAAAACAGTACTCTGACCAATGTTTTGTGATACCACTGTTGTGTATAGAATACAATTGAGATTTGATAATGTTGCTTTACGTTAACTTTTTGTTTATATTTTGCTTTTGAGCTTGTAAACTGAGAGATAGTTGCATTTTGTATGGAATAATGCTATTCAGATTAAAGTTCCCCAATAATATCTTGTTAATGGCTGATTTCTAAAAAAATATGTATGTGTTATAAAAATCTGGAAATAAACAATTTAAGAACATAAGCAATGCCAAGTATATAGTGGATAGATAATTTTCTGGTTCTTCCAAGTCATGTTAACTTAAAAAAAATGAACATATCAATTATGGGTATTCTCATCTCTTCAGCCACATTTCCCTTTTGGTCACATAATTCTTAAGTATATTGTTTTGTGCTAATCTTGATTAACATACTATTTTTGACACATTACTTCTTTAAATCAGAAACTTTTAATTCTACTTAAGACTTTCTAACATGAAATTTTCTTAGGTATTACCAGACCTGTTAACATTTCATTTGCTACCTTAGTGCTAATCATTTTATGCCTGAACCACAGCAACAATCTACATGGTATTTTTACCTCCAACTCTGAAATACCCACTCTAGCCAACTCCAGCCTCCAACTCTAAAATATCCACTACAAATCTTTAGAAGTCATTTTTCTAAATGGTGTTTTTTTTTTTTTTTAAGTAGACTTACTTTTGGGGGCAGTTCTCGGTTTACAAAAAAATTGGGCAGAAAGTAGAGAGTTCCTGTATGACCCCCACACACATATATGCACAGTCAGTTTCTCCTATTATTAACATCTTGCATTAATGTGATACACTTGTTACAATTGATAAACCAATATTGATAGGTTATTATTAACTAAACTCTTTATGTTGTAAGGTTCTATGGATTTGACAAATGCAAAATGTCATGTATCCTGCATTATAGTATCATACAGAATAGTTTCCCTGTCCAAACCCCACATACAAACCCCTGACAACCACTAATCTTTGTATTATCTCCGTAATTTTGCCTTGTAAATGAAATTTTGACTGTCATTTAAAACATCAATCTTTGAAGTAGATCTAAGCATGTATATTTGGGAAAAAAGCAAACTGCAGAAAATACATATAATACTCTATTTATAAAATTTTAAAACCATGTATATATACATATTTGATTATACATGAAAATTTCTGGAAGGATACATAGAAAAATGATTACTTCTGTGGAAAGGAGAATGGGGAGAGTTGATGAGGTCTTTTTTCTACTTACCTTCTATTTTGTTTAAATTTCTTACTATCTACAAATATCATTTTATCATTTAAAATATTTTAATTATAAAACTAAAACAAAAGGTCTCTGGCCCTATCCTGGTGGCCTGGTTGGTTGGAGTGTCCTCTTGCACACCAGAAGGTTGTGGGTTTAATCCCTGGTCAGGGCACATACCTAGGCTGCAGGTTTGATCCCTGGTTGGGTGGTATATGGAAGGCAGCCCATTGATGTTTCTCTCCCACATCAATGTCTGTCTGTCTGTCTCTCACACTGGAGGTCTCTCTCTTTCTCTGGTGGTTTGTATGGTTTTACCTGTGTCCCCCATGCCATTTCTCACCACTGGAAAGTGAGTTACACAAGAGTAAAGCTTTTTGTCTGTTCTGTTCACTGATGAACCCTCAATGTCCGATACTTGGTAGGTGATTAATAAATATTTGTTGAATAATCAAACTGTGTTTAAATTGTTTATTTAATTATAAATTTATAATTTTATAAAATTTATAAATTAGATAAATTTAGTTTGATATAATTTATAAATTATATATACATTTATAAACTTAATTTAATCTGTTCCTTTAATTCTGCTTTAATTGGTGTGTGTTAATTTGTTGTGTTATATAGTGAACATACTCCTCAGGTATTAGATATTTTGGTTCACAAGCTCATGTCTCTACTGACCTTTCTGATAATAGATATGGAAGATGAGCAAAAGGGCAGACCTTAGAGAGTAGAGAGCTCCAGGCACCACAGATGAACTCTGTTGCTCTATCTCTATTTCATTCTGTTTCATTGGACAACTTTTCTGGTAAAGAATTGCCTTGATGCTCACAATCCAGCAAAAGGCTGTTTGTAATTCACAAAAACCTTGGAAGTTGAGGGAAGGGGTGGGGGAGTGAATGTCCCAATTCTCTAGAGTATCTGGTCAATCCACGCTCTCATCAACAGACCCTTTATATTATTTTACATTGGGAGGCCTTAGCTGTTGCTGATGATTTCTGTAGCAATCAGTTATGTGGCGCTTGTCCCAAAACAATGTAGGGGAGTGGCAGGAACAATACTTAAAAGGTTACTCTTAATCCTGACTAGGATTTCCTTAGAGTTTTTGATATTATTCCTCAGGCCCTTATTTCTGCAGTTACCCAAAGTTTTTTGGAGGGAGGAAGCTAACAGTCCTTACCAATATTCCATTTTCTCAGGAACCCTACATAAGAAATCTACATTTTTATTGAATTTATTGGGGTGACACTATTCAACATAATTATGCAGGTTTCAGGTGCGCAATTCCACAGTACATCATCTGTACACTGTATTGTATGTTCACCCCAAATTAAGTCTCCTTCCATCACCATTTATCCTCTCATAACCTCCACCTCCTCCCAGCAATTACCACAGTGCTGTCCATGTGCATGAGTTTTTTCGTTTTTGCTCCATCCCTCCATCCAGCCCCCAAAGTGCCTCTCTCCCCAGCAGCTGTCATCCTCTCTATCTATGAGTCTGTCCCCATTTTCCTTATTAGTTCAGTTCATTAGATTCCACATATGAGTGAGGTCATATGGTATTTGTCTTTCTCTGACCGGCTTATTTCACTTAGGATAATGCTCTCCATGTCCACCCATTGTCCACCCATGCTGTTGCAATGGTTAAGACTTCCTTCTTCCATACAGCCAAGTAGTATTCAATTGTGTAAGAAACCTATTTTAAATATAAAGACACAGGTTAAAAGAATGTAGAAAGATCCACCAAGTCAAAACTAATAAAAAGAAAGCTGTAATTGCTATACTCAAACAAAATAGACTTCAGAACAAGGAAAATTGTCAGGGATAGAAAGGGGCATTGCACAATGACAAAGTAGTCAGTTCTCCAAAAATATACTGTAGCGGTCTTTAAAGTGTATACATCTGACAACAGAGCATTGAAATAGCTAGGGCAAAAACAGAGTTGCAAGGAGAATAAGCAAATACATTGTTTTAGTTAGAGACTTCATCACCCCTCTTTCAGTAATCAATAAATCCAGCAGGCAGAAAATCCGTGCGGTTACAGTTGAACTGTGTGGTACCATCCATCAACTGAATCTAATGGCACTTACAGAATACTTGACCCAACAACAACAGAATATATATTTTCTCAAAAAAGTTGTATGCAAAATAATAACATATGCAAAAAGATAAACATAAAGCTCACATGTATATAATAAATTTAGAAAAATATTGGCATGGAGGTTTAAGATCTATAATATACGAAGAGCTCTTAGAAATTCACCAAAGATAATCACTACCCCAACTTCTAACACCAAAGATTAGGTTTGCCAGTGGTTAACCTTTAAATAAATTGACTACATAATGTATTCTTTTGTGTCTGCCTGCCTACCACAATGTATCCATTCTACTGTGGATATTGTGGAGATGTTTCCATTTTTTGACTATGATAAGAAGTACCACTATGAACATAATGGTAGTCATCTTTTGGTCTATGTATGTATGCATTTTTGTTGTGTTCTCTGTTATACTTAATAAGTCATTTGAAGAATTTTTGGTCATAAAACTTTGGACTTAGTATATTTGGAGATCTTAGTACTCACAGGAGGAATGCTTCTTAGGAAACATGGTTTTGATGAATTACAAGTAGATACTGCACATGGGCCAGTTTGGTCTTTCTGTCCCTAACCAACAGGGAAGGGGCAAATCTAATGGCTGGGGTGAGGGATCCCTGACAGAAAGCAATTGGATAGCTGCTGCACAGTGAATAGTTTTATACAATAGAACAATATATGGAATATGGAGTGTTCACTGAGATGCTTCTTAGTATTTTCTTGGCCAAGAGTCCAATAAAAACCACCCCAGAATTCTTCATATATGGTAGTACAGAAATAAAACAAGTAAAAAAATAATTATAATTTCGTAAAACCTACTTTTTAGCTGGTCATGAGGCCTAGATTCATAACATAGCTGTTTTCTTCCACCACCCATTCTAGGTGTCTCTCACTTTTTGCTTGCATCTAAACTGAATGGGATTGTTTACAAGGTGCAGTGACACAAACATTCATTCTGGTAAGTGGAAGTCCCTTTTGGACTTGTTATTCCCCCTAGCTCCCTCCACTACAGGTTACCTTGAATTAGATGTGTAACTTGACCAAAGGTCATTGCCTCTCTCAAAGTGAACCCTTCACAATTCTCTCACCTTCCACAATCTAGTTAAATTCTTCCTCTTCTGTCTCCTGGGGCCTAAGGGTGGTGCTGTTAGCCCTGGTTAGAGAACTGTCCTTATAATTCTTATACCATACACACATATTAGTACTTATAAGCTTTGTAAATTAACCTTCTTTAAATGATCTGGGGTGTTGTTTACTTCATGTTAGGACTCTGACAAGCTTTTAGTCTCTTGAATTGTTTCCTGTTTAAAATCTACTTGGATGTTACCATAACCACACCATCTTTTTCTTAGTTTTTGTACATCTTTTCACTTTAAGCTTTTCTGCATTCTTTTTCTTACTTTATTTTTATTGTCCCCATTTCCCCCTCTTTGCCCATCTCCCCCCATCCTCACCCCTCCCCCTTCCCTCTGGCCATCACCACACTGTTGTCTGTATCTGTGAGTTGTGCTTGTATATTCTTTGGCTAATCCTTCCCCATTCTTTCCTCCAGTCCCATCCTCCCCTCCCCCCCCCCCGACAGCTGTCAGTCTGTTCCATGTATCTGTACCTCTGTTTCTATTTTGTTTGTCAGTTTATTTTGTTCATTATATAAGTGAAATCGTGTGGTATTTGTCTTTCACCGACTGGCTTATTTCACTTAGCATAATCATCTCCAGTCCATCCATGCTGTCACAAAAAGTAAGAGTTTCTTCTTCTTTTACAGCCAAGTAGTAATTTCATTGTGTAAATGTACCGCAGCTGTTTATCCCCTCATCTGGTTAAGATTTGTCTCTTGGAAACAGACTAAAGATGTATCTTTATAAATCCAAGGTGACAGTTGTGTTGCAGCCGATCAAGGCTGGGCAGATCGATTCTTGCTTCTAGGAGACAGAAGAAAATGCACGGAGCTGTGCTGATACTTGACATACCCTTGTTCACAGGTGGGCGAGCCATGCACGCTGCAAGCTGTGTGTCTCACTAGTGAGAAACCCCTACTTGGTTAAGTACGAGAGGGGAACAAAGCCAGAAAAATGCCAGAACATTACATAACATAATTCTGCGCATGTAAGCCCACTTCATGTTATGGGAACACTATTGGGCCCAGTCTCAAGGCTATGAGAGCACTGGTTATCAGGCCCCTCCAAGGCTTTGGGAACACTGCCTCCCTCAGCTACCCAGACATCTGGGTGAGGAAGCCAGACTGCCTCCACTTACCCTCTTGGTCCCTCACCTTACAATCTATGTGAGGATGTCTTCCACAAGGTTCCCTTGATGAGGAGGGCAGAGCCTTGCACCCGTAACCCACAACAGCAATACAGGCTACAGCAACAAGCAAGCGAAACACGAGTACTGCCATTCAGTAGTCAGGGATGCCCACCATTCCTGCAAAGGATCGGCTGTCAGCTTTCAATGGCACGGGTCTCAGAGGCTAATGCCCATAAGGCTTGACTAACATCGTGGTGGACATCAGGAACACATACACAGCATTCTGCTCCTACTAGGGCACATACCCCACCTTGGGATGCAGTAAGCATATCTAAAGCCACACAATTTTGCAAGGCTACTTTCTTAATTGATATGCTTCCTCATTTCACAAGCTTAAGGAATCGTGTGTTGCATTTAATGCATGAGCAGAGTGCAAAGCCAAAGCAGTTATCTCAGCCTCAGTGACTACAGAAGCAGCTTGAGTAAAAAAAATAACTAACGGGTAACACCACAAGGGAGCATGCTTTACCCGGTGTCGCACTTTACAAGCTTCCCAATTTGTTGGCTGGACTACTAGAGTTTCCGAGCCCAAGCAGACAAATAGGGCCTCCCCAGGTACAATACTTGGTCCAATTTCCAAGCAGGTAAGGCCACAGTTGTGTGTCATACACCCAGAGGGCTCCAGTAGGAACTGCAGCCCATGCATCATCCTGCGCCCCCCAGAAATGCTCTAGAGTCTGAGTCTGACACAGACCTGTCAGAGTCCAGCCCACCTGGGCTGGTCCTTTGGGGTTCTCAACGCAAAGGGGAGCTGGTCCAGCCAGCTCCACAGCCTCAGCTGTGAGCCACCCTGAGCCATCCCATATGGAGTAGCCACTTAATGGCCTGGGCTGGTCATACTGCTGCTTCACTCCAGCATAGATGTTGGTCCAGGTAGCAGTCCACAAGGAATGTTCACTCTTCCACTGGTGCTGTAACCAAGTTCAGTTTGAGACAGAAGCTGGAGAGATGCGCCGTGAGAAGCCAGCTGATATGCTCACAAGGAGTTCAGTGCAGATCCAGCATGCTGATTGGTCAGCCACTAAGGCATGGGTATGAACCCAGTCCACTAAGGTGTTATTTTGCACCGTAAGAGCAAAAAGACAGAGCAGTTATAGGCACCAGTAAAGGCAAGTCACAACCCTCTGGCAATATACAAGCCAGCTTCTGGTCAGCCGGTAAGTCAGTGGCTGGCAGAGGTGGTCTTCCTGCCCATGAATACCCAGACCTTTTATGCCTCAACTAGGGGCTCAGCATCTATTTGCAGTAAGGGAGAACTCATAATGGGCCGTAGGGGAATCACAAAGGTGACACAAAGCATTTTGTGGTCTTCTGGCCCTGGATATGTCACCTTTAAGGCCATGTTCCAATCAGGGTACTATTTGTAAGTCTCTCTCCACCCCTTAGCCCCAAGGGGAAACAAGAGCCACCCAACACATGTGGTGGACTTTTATTTCCTAAGGCCTGTCCAAGTGGCTGCTTGCCCTCACTCCAGGCCCTCCAGAACAGGCAAGACAATATTCCCGTTTTCCCATGCCTGGTTTCAGCAAGGCATCCTAAGTCTGCACCTGCAGCTGAATTGGAGCAGCAGTCCAGTGGAGTAACACTTCCACTGGGGCTGGGCCCCCCTCTGACTCCTCTCATTTAGAGTCCAGAGGATAGTCTATAAGTGTTTCGTCCAATCCCTCAGTGTAGGGGTGGAGCTGCAGCTCACAGGCCCTGCTTTAAGAGACCATTGTATTGTTCAGTCATTCCAGCAGCTTGGGGAGGATATTTCCAGTCAATCTGCAAGTCTCAAGCCCACTGTTGTACCAAGGCCCTGGTGAAATGCATTCTCTGATCACTCTCAGTGATTAAGGGCTGCCCATAAGAAGCACATAACCATTCCAGCACAGCAATTACTGCTTTCTGATCTGGGTGCTGTGTGGAATAAGCAGCTAAAAGTCCTGTGGCCATGTTCACACCTGTAATAGCATACTTATATCCCTTTGAACTAGGTAGGGGCCCAATTACATCCACCTGCCACCATGTCAGCGGTACCTGTCCCCACACTACCTGTCCAGAAGTTCCCACAGGCCTTCAGGGATGCTCTCGCAAGCAGACAACACAGGTCTCACAAGTTTCTTGCGCCTCTGCTACTGTAACAGGTAACCCCCAAGTTTTGATAGTGGACCACATGGTCTTCTACCCAGCATGTAAGAGGTGATATGTAGCCGCTGGGCTACTTCCCTTCCTGAGGGACTGGCAGGTACTATTTCCAGCCACTGCACCTTGGCTAGAGTATCAGCCTCATCATTCCCAGGGGAAGCAAGAGGTGCATGTCCAGTAACACGATATACAGTGATTTGTTTCTGGTGGCCTAACTCCCATAAGTCTTACCACAAAGCCTGTCCCCACAATGGTCTGTGTATAACCATCCATGTATTTGTATGCCATGTAGAGATCCATAATGTTAGCCCCAGGTACACCACCCAACTATATGTGCAAATAGTCAAGGGCGGGCTTCACATATGGCTGGAAGTTCTGCCCACTGGGTGCTTTGTCCTACGCCAGTGTCAAACCAGATTGTTTGGCTGGATTGCCATGGTGGTCCACACAGCGGGCTGCTGGACCCATCAGTGTACCAGGCATCTAAGGGAATAGGTGCCTGCCCTTCCTGGAAAGGGCTAGCTTCCATCTCTTCTATGGGGACGGAAACAGTAGATATATCATCTACATACACAACTGGACCTAACACTTCCTATAGCTCAGCCTGCAAGGGGCTAGTGGACAGAGCACTCCTCTGATACAGATAAGCCCCCCACATAGCTGACATGGGCGTCTGAGCTGTCCCACTATGAGGCTTGGCCATCCAGTCCTGCACCCACCCTGCAATGGGATAAATGGTCCTAACTGTCACAGGGGCAGTTCCTGTCATGGCCTATGGCCAACAGGGCAGCATATAATGCAGGCAACTATTTTTCAATCAAGGAGCACCATACCTCTGCTCCCTTCCATAACTGGGACCAGAAACCCAAGGGCTGATGTAGCCATTCCTAAACACTGCCACGAACCCCATCCAAAGCCTTCCTGTGTTGCATGCATGTCTACTTCACAGGGTCTAGCAGGATCCAAAGCATGTAAGGCCTGGGCGTGCTTAATGATGTGCATTGCTCCTTGGAATGCTTAATCCAAGGTCAGAGTCCAATCCCAGTTCACCCCTTTTTTCACCAAGGAATACAAGGGATGAACAACCTGGGCTAGATGAGGCACAAATGGTCTCCAGTATCCCAACAGGCCTAAAAATGTCTGGAGCTGTTTCACAGTGCTAGGGGTCCGGCATGCCTGAATCTTTTGTCTTACCCAGCCAGACAACCCCCAAGAATTTGACAGATACTCCAGGCCCTTGCAGATTGGTTTCGTTGACTACCCAGCCACGTAACTTCAGGTGTAACAGCATTTGAGTCACTGCTTTCTCTAATTCTGCAAGAGAATCACTGGTTAGCAAGATGTCATCAATGTAATGGAACAGGTGTACCTCTGTAGGCCGTGGCCACTTTGCCAGGTCCTCTGCCACAAGCCCGTGACAGATAGTTGGGCTGTGCAAGTACCCCTGAGGGAGCACTGTAAAAGTCCACTGTCAGCCTTCCCACTTGAAGGCAAACTGATCTTGGCTCTCCAGAGCAAAGTCAATGGAGGAAAAGGCATTTGCTAGGTCAGCTACAAAGTGGTAAGTTCCCAGCTTGTTGGTTAACCAGTCCATCAAGTCCATCACAGAAGGGACCGCTGCATGTATTGGAGCAGTGACCTTATTGAGCTCCCAATAATCTACCATCATTCTCCAAGTACCATCTGGCTTTTTTACTGGCCACGAAGGGGAGTTAAAAGGACTATGGGTGGCCCTAATTATGTCCACCTTCTCCAGCACCCCTATAGTTGCTGTGATTCCCTCATGTCCTCCAGGCAACTGATATTATTTCACTGATGTTACCCATCACAGGATGGCAGTTGCACAGGAGGATGATTAGCATGTCCCCACAAAATGTTTTTTAACCACTCACACCCACAGGTAATGAGCTCCTGTGGGGTCTGTGGCTACACGATCTCCTGCAGTCATGTGCAGCCACAGACCCTGCAGTATGACAAAACCCAGGATATACTCAGGAATGGGAGAGACATACCCAGTGTATTCATAACAGGGGGCAAATGTCCAATACCCAGAGAGAGATGCATAGCCTTCACTCTTATACTTTGTCCCCCATAACCATCAATAGAGACCTCAGGCACTGGAAACTTCTCAGGGTTTCCATGTAAAAGAGTGTATTCAGCTCCTGTCTACACAAGAGCTAACACTCACTGCACATTTGCAGGGGACCAATGAATAACTAATTCAACATGCAGCCTCTGGTCCCACCCGTCCCCTGAAGATGGGTCCCTTGGCCTTGATCCTAGCCAAAGGTCCAAAGGATATCTCCTCCCTCGTCTCAGGAGGTTGACACAGCCAGATGATCTTCCGGCTGGACCAAACAGACTTCCCAGGGCTCTCAGGGCGCACACCCAGATTTCCCTATCAGCTTCTTCTTCTGGAGCCGCAGGAAAGGTTGGTCAGCTTGCAGCTGCTTCCAGAGTTCTAACAGATATATGTTCAGCTTCCAGTCCATGTTAATGCAATCTACTGCAGCTCCTAAAAGATCTGACCACATCTGTGTTCTAGTTACCCGAAAGAGGCTTCTGTTCGGCAGGGAAACATAGGGACTCTAAGAAACTGTGCAAACAGCTTTCTGCCTCTCCCAGACTAGCCACCATTGTCATGACGTCATTTATACCAGGGCCCACAAATGGCGTGAGAATCGCCATCAGCCAGCCAAAAGAGGAGGGGGGAAGTATGCTTGAGCACAGTATCTCATTCAGCTGTAAAACATTCATCATCAAGGCCCTGTGTGTTGGGATTGAACATGGCCTGGTGCATGCCCAACTCCCGCAAGACTTGCACTAAGTCTGTAAAGGACTGTCACTTGCTCACTGTACCTGGCATATCACCTGCATTGGCCCAGACAGTATGGATGGCCGCCATTACCCATTCCATCAAAGAATGTGAGCCCTGCCCCCCACCATGCCTCCAACTATTCTGCAGCTGCTGGCACAAGGAGTGGTATGTCATGATGGACGCTAACTTTTCCATCTCAGCGTCAGAACACATGATGCTATCCACCCCTAGGGCCCACAAGCACAAGGGCCACGCAGCCAAGGGCTCCCCAAGTCATTGGCAAAACTGATTCCAGAGATCAACCAGCTCAGCTTGTGTATGTAGTCTATAAGTGGTATGTTCCACCATTTGCACATAACCCACCTGGTTCCCCCCAGGCATGATAGGCTGCTGGGATTTCATCTTTTGTAGCACTATGGGGTGGGCCCTCTGGGCACGCTGTTCTGCATCAACATCATCTTCCTCTGACTCCGACTTGTCCACTGCATCAGGAGACAAGAATCTACATCACTATTCTGCCTGCTCTCAGATCTTCCAGAGCACCAACTCTGGCTTCCAGGGCTTCTTCTTGTCCTTGGAGCTCTTATAGTTTCACTGTCATGGAGAGCGGTTGCTGTCTTCGCTTGAAAAGCTAAAAGAAACACCCAGCCCACGCCCCTGCAGCTGCACAGGTGCTGGACCACTCCAGGGTCTCCCCAACCTCCTCTAGGGCTTTCTCCATGGTGTCAGGTGTGGCCCTGATATTGGGCCACTCCCTTGGTGGGGCCCACAAGGCCAAGAGGCTTGCCACCAGTTGCCACAGCCCCCTGGGATCAGCACCTCTGTGGAGACTTCCCTCGGAAGATCCCATGGGTTCCTCCATTTCCGAGTACTGTGGGTATCCTGCTGACTACACCAATTGTGTTCTAGCTATCAAAGCTGGCCAGACCCACTCTCGCTTCTGGGAGACAGAAGAAAATGCACGGAGCTGTGCCGATACTTGACATATCTTTTTTCATGGGTGGGAGAGCCATGCACACTGCAAGCTGTGTGTCTCACTAGTGAGAAACTCCTACTTGTTTAAGTACTAGAGGGGAACAAAGCCAGCAAGATGTCAGAACATTACATAACATAATTGTGTGCATGCGAGCCCACGTTATGGGAACAGTTTATCAGACCAGTCTCAAGGCTATGAGAACACTGGTTATCAGGCCTCTCCAAGGCTGTGGGAACACTGCTTCCCTTAGTTACCCAGACACCTGGGTGAGGAAGCCAGACTGCCTCTGCTTACCCTACAATAGTCTGTCTTTTAATTGGGAAAATCAATTTACATTTAATATAATTACTGATCTATAGGGAGTTAAAGCTGACATTGTGTTTTTTGTCCTACCTGTTTTCCACCCTTTTTTCTCTATTTGGGATTCAACAAGTTTATTATTATTATTATTCCTTTTTTTTCTTTTAATTAAGCTTTTCATTATATGTTCTGTTACTATTCTATTAATCACTCTAGAAATGAGAACATGCATCCTTGAGTTCTAAAAGCTCTATATACATTAATAGTTTATCCACTTAATGGACAATGTAAACACCTTACACCACTTTGACTTTATTGATCCTCTCTTCTCAATTTATATTATCATTATGGTTTAAATATATGTTTTTAACATCATAGTATATTAACATTATTTTGTAAAGTTAACATTCATTGAGATTTACCCATATAATTTCTCTTTTTTGTTGCTCTTCATCCCTTTCAGAATCTGAGAGCTTCCATTTCTCAAAAGCCACTCTTTCTTCTAAGACAGAAATGCTAATGACAAAGTCTCAGTTTCTGTGTTGGAAAATATCTTTACTTAGCCTTAATTTTTGAATGTTATATTATTTGAATATGAATTCTAAGTTGGCATTATTTTAGTGCTCTTACTGCCATTCATTTGATAAAGTAATTTATTTTTGTTCTGGGTGGTTAAAAATGTCCTCTTTGGCTTTTAGTAGTTTTGCTGTGATGTGCTTAGGTGTGATTCTCTTTGCCTTTTTCTTGCTCACGGTTTACAGAGCATCTGGAATCTGAGGCATTAATGCCTTTTCCTTATCTACATGTTTCTTCAAGTATCACTTTGTTACTACCACCAACTCCTCTCCTGGCTCTTAATTGTGGATTTTTTTTTATCCTATGCCCTATGTCACCTCAGCTTTTTTGCATTTTTTCTATCAATTATAGTTGACATTCAATATTACATTAGTTTCAGGTGTAGACATTTATATAGTTTACAAAGTGATTCTTGATAAATCTAATAGCCAACTGGCACCATATATAGCTTTTACAATATTACTGACCATACTCCCTATGCTGTAATTTACATCCCCATAACTATTTTGTAACTGCCAATTTGTTCTTCTTAATCCTTTCACCTTTTTCACACAGAACCCCAACCCCCTTCCATCTGGCAACCATCAGTTTGTTCTCTTGTTTCAATGATTCTGTTTCTGTTTTGTTTGTTTATTTTGTTTTTCAGGTTCCACAGATCGCTGAAATCATGTGTTTGTCTTTCTCTGTCTGACTTAATTTCATTTAACATAATACCCTCTAGGTCCATCCACCTTCTTGCAATTGGTATGATTTCACATTTTTATGGCCAAGTAATATTCCATTGAATATATGCATCCCATCTTCTTTATCTAGTTGTCTATTGATGAACGCTTAGGTTGCTTCCATATCTTGACTATTGTAAATAATGCCGCAGTGAACATAAGAATGCATATGTCTTTTTGAATTAGACCTTTTGATTTTTTTTTGGATAAAATCCAGAATAGAATTTCTGGAACTTAAGGTAGTTCTATTTTTAATTTTTTAAGGAACAACCATACCTTTTTCCATAGTGGATGCACCAATCCACAATCCCACCAATCACACCAATCACACCAGTACTGTACAAGGGTTCCCTTTTCTCCACATCTTTGCCAACATGTGTTGTTTCTTCATTTATTGATGCTAAAAGTGTGAAGTGTGATATCTCTTTGCGGTTTAAATTTGTATTTCTCTGATGACTAGTGATGTTGAGCATCTTTTCATATGTCCATTGGCTATCTGTATGTTCTTTTGAAGAAATGTCTATTTAGGTCCTTTGCCCATTTGGGGGATTCTTTGCTTTTTTTGGTGTTGTTTTATAAGTTTTTAAATACATTTTGGATAGTAACCCTTATCAGATGTATTATTGGTGACTATGTTCTCCCATTGGGTAGGTTGTCTTTTCATTTTATCGATGGTTTCCTTTGCTGTGCAAAAACTTTTTAGTTTGATGTAGTCCATTTATTTTTTCTTTTGCTTTTCTTGCCTGAGAAGCTATGTGATATATATATGGTATATGGTATCTACATAGACAGTAGATTCTTTGACATTGATATATATAGATATCTATATGTAGACTTCTAGAAGTTTTTTGGTTTTGGGTCTCACACTTAAGTCTTCAATTCATTTTGAGTTTTTTCTTATATAAGGTGTAAAAAATGGTCTAGTTTTGTTTTGGTAGGGGTTGCACAAAGTTGTTTAGTTTTTAAAAATCATTTATTGAAGAGACTGTTTTTACCCCATTATATAATACTGCTTCCTTTGTCATAGACAAACTGACCATATAGGTGTGGGCTTATTTCTAGACTCTTTGTCCTTTTCCATTGATCTATGTGTCTGTTTTTATGCCAGTACCATGCTGTTTTGATTACTATAGACTTGTAGTATAATTTGATATCAGGTAGTGTAATACCTCCAACTTTTGTTGTTCTTTCTCAAGATTGCTGTGACTATTTAGGGTATTTTTTGGTTCCATATAAATTTTAAGATTATATGTTCTAGTTATGTGAAAAATGTCCTTGATATTTTTATAGGGATTATGTTGAATCTATAGATTGCTTTGGGTAGTATGGACATTTTAATGATGTTAATTCTTCCAATCCATGAGCACAGTATATGCTGCTGATTAGTGTAAGGCTAGATTGTTTATTTGAGATTTGTCTTGTTCATTGAAGTACACCTATACTGCTAGGAATCTCCCTCTCAGAAGTGCTTTGGCTTTGTCCCATAGATTTTGAGCTGTTTTCATTTTCATTTTTCTCAATGTATCTTTTGATTTCTTCCCTGATATCATTGTTAACCTATTCATTGTTTAATAGGATATTATTTAGTCTCCAAGTGTTTGTGTCTTTTTCGGTTTTCTTTTTGTACCTGATTTCTCATTTCATACCATTGTCATTGGAGAGCATGCTTTACCTGATTTCAGTCTTTTTAAATTTATTGAGAGAGACTTCTTTGGTGGCCAAACATGTGGTCTATCCTGGAAAATGTTTCTTGTGCACTTAAAAAGAATGTATATTCTGCTGCTTTGGGTGAAGTGCTCTAAAAATATTAAACCCATCATATTTAAAGTATCATTTAAGGCCACTGTTTCCTTGTTGATTTTCTATCTGAATGATCTATCCACTGATATCAATCAGATGGTAAGGTCCTCTACAATTATGGTTGATCCCTCCCTTTATGTCCATCAAGATTTGCTTTATATAGAATTTAGGTGCTCCTATGTCAGGTGCGTAAATGTTTGCAAGTGTTATATCCTCTTATTCTATTTGAACCCTGTATCGTTATGAAATGTCCATCTTTGTCTCTTGTTACAGCCTTTGTTTTAAAGTCTATTTTGTCTGATACAAATGTTGCTACATCAGCTATTTTCATTCCATTTGCATAAAATATCTTTTTTCTATCCCTTTATTTTCGATCTGAAGTTGGTATCTTGTAGGCAACATAAATATGGGTCTTGTTTTCATATCCATTCACTACCCTATGTCTTTTGACTGGAGTATTTAATCCATTTACATTTAGAGTAATTATTGATAGGAATATAGTTTTATTGATATTTTATTACACATATTTATGATTTTTACCCCTTCTTCTTAAAGAAATCCCTTTAACATTTCTTGCAATACTGCTTTGGTGATGATGAACTCCTTCAGTTTTTTCTTATCTAATAATCTGTTTTTCTGTCCTTCAGGGTAGTTTAGTCTTGGTTGTAAATTGTACTTCTCATCATTTTGAATATTTTGCATCACCCCCTTCTGTTCTGCAAAGTTTCTGTTTAGAAAACAGCTGACAATCTATGGGAGTTCCCTTGCATATATTTAACTGCTTTTCTCTTGCTACTTTTAAGATTCTCTCTGTCTTTAACCTTTGGCATTTTAATTATGGTGTATCCTGGTGTAAGCCTCTTTGGGTTGGTCTTTTTGGGGACTCTCTGTGCTTGCTGAACTTGTATGCGTATTTCTTTCACCAGGTTAGAGAATTTTTCAGTAATTAATTCTTCAAATAGTTTTCAATTCCTTGCTTGCCGTCCTCCTTTTGTTACCTCTATGATGCAAATATTGTTACCCTTGATGTTGTCCCAGAGGTACCGTAAACTCTAATTAAGATATTTTTCTTTTTGTTGTTCCAATCAGGTGTTTTCTGTTACTGTTTCTGCCAAACCATTGATTTCATCTTTTGCATCATCTAATCTGCTGTTGATCCTTCTCATGTATTTTTAATTTCAGTCTTTTGTATTCCTCATTTCTGACCAGTCCTTTTTTATGATTCATTTTATATTTACTACCTTCCAAATAGCTGATTTGATCGCCTGCATAGCCTAATCTGCTGTTGATTCCTTCTCATGTAGTTTTCATTTTAGTCTTTTATATTCTTCATTTCTGACTGGTTCTTTTTTTATTTATATTTTATTGATTATGTTATCACAGTTGTCCCAATTTTCCCACTTTGAACCCCTCTGCCCAGCATTCCCACTCCCTGAGGCACCCCCATACCACTGTTCATGTCCATGGGTCATGCATGTAAGTTCTTTGGCTACACTAATTCCTATAATATACATCTCTGTAACTACTTATTTGTATTTCTTAATCCCCTCACCTCTTCACACATTTCCCCATACCACCCTCTTATCTAGCACCATCAAAACACTCTCCACATACATGATTCTGTCTCTATTCTTCTTGTTTGCTTAGTTTGTTTTTTAGGTTCAATCATTGATTGATATGTATTTATTGCCATTTTATTGTTCATAGATTCGATTTTCTTCTTTTTCTTAAGTAAGTCCCTTTAACAGTTCATATAATCATGGTTTGGTGATGATGGACTCCCTTAGTTTTTTCTTGTCTGGGAAGCTCTTAATCTGCCCTTCAATTCTAATTGATAGCTTTCATGGATAGAACAATCTTGGCTGTAGGTCCCTACTTTTCATGACTTTGAATATTTCTTGCCAGCTTCTAGCCTGCAAAGTTTCTTTGAGAAATCAGCTGACAGTCTTATGGGAACCCCCCTGTAGGTAACTAACTTCTTTTCTATTACTGCTTTTAAGATTTTCTCTTTTTTAAAATTTTATTTTAATTGTTCTTGTACAGTTTTCTGTCTTTTACTCCCATCCCAGCCCACTGCCCCAGCCCTCCCCACCTCCCTCCCTAGTTTCCTCCCATTCCCACCCCCCCTATTTTTTGTCCATGTGTCCTTTATACTTATTGCTCTAAACCCATGCCCTTTTCCCCTAAAATTCAAGATTTTCTCTTTATCTTTAACCTCTGGCATTTTAATTATGATGTGTCTTGGAGTGGGCCTCTTTGCATCCATCTTGTTTGGGACTCTCTGTGCTTCCTACACTTGCATGTCTATTTCCTTCACCAAATTAGGGAAGTTTCATTCATTAATTTTTAAAATAGATTTCCAATTTTTTGCTCTTTCTCTTCTCCTTCTGGTAGCCCTATGATGCAAATGTTGAACATCCTGAAGTTGTTCCAGAGGCTACTTATACTATCCTCATTTTTTTTTTATTTTTTTTCCTTCTTGTTATTCTAATTGGTTGTTTTTTGGTTCCTTATATTCCAAATTATAGACTTGATACTAGGCTTCATCCACTCTACCATTGTCTGCTTGAAAATTGTTCTTCATTTCAATTAGTTTATCCTTTGTTTCTCACTGGATCTTTTTTATAAGGATGCTCACTAAGTTTCTTGAGCATCCTTATAACCAGTGTTTTGAACTCTGCATCTGATAAATTGCTTATCTCTATTTTGTTTAGTTCTCTTTCTGGAATTTTTCTGGAGTTTCTTTCATCTGGGTCATATTTCTTTTTCTCCTTGTTTTGGCAGCCTCCCCGTGTTTGTTTCTATGTGTTAAGTAGAGCTGCTTTCACTCAGTATCTTGGTAGCATGACCTAATATAGTAGGTATCCTGTAGGGTCCAGTGGCACAGCCTCCCCTGTCACCCAAGCTGCGTACTCAAGGTTTGCCCCTGGTTTGGGCTGAATACACTCACCTCTTGTAGTTGAGCCTTGGTTGCTGTTGGCAGGTCAGTTGGAGGGATTTACCCAGGCCAATCATTTGCAAGGATTGGCTGTGACCACTAACCACCAACCTCCTCCCTCCATGGAGGATCAGCTGTGCAGGGGCAGGGTGGTGGTGCCCTGACATGTTCTGTAGCTGTCTACTGGGTATGCAGGCCCTGGGGTTTCCCTGGTGGTGCAGACCAAGGTCAGCCCCCACCTGTGTTTTGCCTCGTGCCACCCTTCCTGAGCTGTAGAGTTATCTGATGGCTGATATTTGTGCTGGTCTTGGAGATACCCAGATGAAGTACAGCTGTGAATCTAGGCTGGTTACTGTTAGTACCCTTCCTCGGACCACTTAGCAAGATTGTATGGGGCCTGGGGGCTCACTGAGGCCAGCTGTTGCTTGTTTGAAAGGATTTAGGAAGTTGTGAAGTGAAAGCCAATTCATATAGAAAAGTTACTGTTAACAGCTGTAAGGTGAGTGGGATGGAGCCTCAGGGGATCTCCAGGGCATGGCAAACAGTGTTAGCCAGATTGATGCAGTCTCAGTTATGGCACCCGCCTGCCAGCTCTGTGGCTCTGGCCACCCATCTGGGAGAAAGCTGTCCTCTAGCTATTAACTTGATGCCAGATGTTTCAGTTTCTCCCTGCATGCCACTGGTACCTTTCAAGATGCTACCCTGGTGCTGGAGCTTAAGGGAGTTAGTCTGAGTATTTTCATGTTTGGATTCTTTAAGAGTAATTGCTTGGGACTCCAGAAGTTTCTTCCACCGACTCAGTCCCTACTGATTTTTGCAGCCAGAAGTTGTGGGGACTTATCTCTATGTCACTGGTACCCTGAGCTGGGGGGCCTGGGATTCCTCATTCCCGAGATATCCCTCCCAAAATTTTATCCACCACATGTGGATGTGGGACCAGCCCATTTCACGTCTCTGCCCCTCCTACCAGTCTGGTTATATGTGGTTTCTTTAGTTCCATAGTTGTCAGACTTCTATTCAACTCAATTTCTGCCAGTTCTGAGTGATGGTTGTTGTATAATTTAGTTGTAATTTTAATGTGCTTGTGCAAGGAGGCAAGCCATGTCTACCTATGCCACCATCTAGACCTGAAGTCTGACTGGTTCTTTTTTTTATTCTTTTTTATGTTTACTATCTTCCAAACCATTGATTTGATCCTCTGCATCACCTACTGTCTTGTTGATTCCTTCTCATGTATTTTTCATTACATTTTGTATTTTTCATTTCTGACTGGTTCTTTTTATGGTCGTTTTTTATATTTACTGTTTTTTGACATCCTCACTGAGTTGATTTAATCTTCCCCTAAGTTCTTTGAGGATCCTCATAACCCATGTTTTGAGCTCAGTATCCAGTGGATTGTTTGCTTCCATTTTGTTTAGTTAATTTACTGGAGATTTCTCCTGTTCTTTTATTTGGGACATGTTTCCTTGTCCCCTCATTTTGGCAACCTCTCTGTTTGTTTCTCTGTCTTAGGTAGAGCTGCTACATCTCTCAGTCTTGGCAAGGTGGCCTCATTTAGGTTTCCTGTGGGCCAAGTGGCTCAGTTTCCCACATCACCGGAGCTGGGTGCTTCAGTTGTGTCCATTTTATGGGTTTTGTGTGATCTCCTATTGTAGTTGAATCTTGAGGGTTGGGCTGACCCTTGCGCTGACTGGCTGTGAAGGTTTGCCACAACCACAGCATACAAGATGCTCTGTGGGGCTGACCCCATTGGTGGGATTTGCCCTAGCAGAGCTTTGGTGGCTGCCAAGACCACTTTGTGAGTGTACTGTTTGTGGAGCTAATTGGTTGGTGCTGTCTTTGTATCTGAAGCTAGCTACTGAGTGTGTTGGTTCTGGGGCCTCTTGTGAGGGGCTCCAGCACAGGCGCAGGTCAGCTGCTGCCTGTTTCCTGCCTGAGTCCCTCTGGTAGGAGCTACAAAGTGACCTGATCTTGGTGGCTGTCTGTGCTGGGCCCTGAGGCATATGGGAGAAGCCACACTAAGAAACAAGGCTGGCTGCCACCAGTAAGGAGCCTGGGACCACTCAAAAAGAGCACAGGGCACACCAAGGCCAGTCGTCACCTGCCTGGGGCCTGCAGACCCTTCAGGGCTATTGTGAAAGTCTGCATCATTGGCCAAGGCCCACTGCCTGTTAGGTAGAGCTGCTGAAAGAACCTCTAGCAGTACATGAGTTGCATGGGATAGTGACTCAGGGAGTCACCGTGGTGGGTCTATCAATGTTCACCAGGTTAATGCAGATTTGTACTGGCACCTGTAAGCCTTGGGGGATGGGGTGGTTCTGGCTGAACACAGGAATAATGGTGCTGTCCCTCTAGCCCTTACTCTGAAGTCACACAATTCAGTTTCTCCTTTATGTCTCTGGTTCCTTTCAAGCTGCGGTTCCTTCACTGGAGTTTAGGGTGAATGCTTAAAAGAAAGTGAGATCTGAGTCTATAAGAGGATGCCTGGAATTCCAGCAGCCCTCAGTCTCACCTGGATGGAATCTCCACCGATTTTCACAATCAGATGATGTGGGGACTCCTCCTCCCAGCACTGGTGCTCTATGCTGTGGGCCTGGGCCCCTCACTACTCAGGGGGGTTGGTTGTCTGCAGCCAAGGTAGTCTTTCAGTTCCCAACTGCTGCACCTGGGTGTAGGACCAGCCCATTTTATTTCTTCTCTGCTCCTACCAATCTTGCTGTGGCTTCTTCTTTGTATCCTTAATTTTTGGAGCTCTGTTCAGCTGGTTTTCAGATGGTTCTCCTGATTAGTTGTTCTATAATTTAGTTGTAATTTTGATGTAATCATAGGAGGAAGCAAGCACAGCATTTATCTACGTTGCCTCCTTGACCAAAAGCTCTCATTTTTAAAAAACATTTTTTCATCTTTTTGTTTCTGTGAATCTGCATAATTTCTTCTGAACTTCTTCCAATATCCTAATTTTGTCTTCAGCTCCATATAATTGTCTATTATATCTGTTCATTGGGTTTTTAACTTATGTCTTTCATTCATAGAATTTCCATTTGTTTCTTTGTAGTTCCATACTCTACATTCTTACTCCTATATTTTATGTTCCTGATCATATTAATCATAGTATTTTAAAATATTCATTTCATAATCATTGAGAATTCTGTTTCTACAGTCTGTTGCTTCTGTTTTGTATCTTTTCATATATTTGCTTATTTTTCACATGTGGTGGGTATTGATTATAAAACATTGTAGAGGTATTTTGAGGTTCTGAATAGCATTACTTTTCTCTTGAGAGGATTTTTTCCCTTCTATTATGCAGCTAAACTACAATGTAGTTAAGGTCTGAGGTGATTCAGTCCCTTCCAGTTCTTATCTATTTGCAGTTCACACTATCTTTTAGGGTACAGCCCTGTAGGATCTTAACTGAATGACTGAGGTATTTACTATTTACTTCTTCCTTGGTGAACCCTACACTCCGGTTTGTCTCCCTTCCCACCCACACCCAGGCCTGTTGGCTTGTAGAGAGCTGTGTTCACGGTCTCAGTTACTTCTGAAAGAGATGAATACCTTCAGCAGAAAGGGGACACCAAGTGCAAGCATCTTTCCAAACCACCTCTCTCTCTTCTAACCTTGGCTCTACAATGCTCACCAATTTGGTAGCTTTCCAGTGCCTTTTAACAGATGTTTTTAGCTTTGGCACAGCTTTTCCAGCTTTTCTCAGCAGAAGCATGATCAAAACCACCTTGTTCTTCATTACCAGAAGTGGAACTGCGGAGGACTCATTTTCAATGTCAGAAATTGTACTGGATGCTCCCTGCCCCTTCTCCATCAGAACACAGAAGGTAGTAGTTGTACACATGTTTAGTGTAGATAAACTATAAATGAATATGAACAAACATAATGCATTTATGTATGCTATATATACATTATTTACATATAATATATAATAAATGCCCAGGTCCCCTGCAGTAACTTTTACTCAGGCATTAGTAACTTCAAAAAGAGAACTACAGTTAAAAACAAAGGCATTACCTCAGGAAAGCTAAAGGTATATTTTAAGGAATGTAAGGATCCCAGTTACATTAGAGATTTTTTATATAAAAGCAGACACGGTTTTGATTTTTATTCTCTATACAATAGGAAACCACTGAAAACTTTATTGCGGTACCTTTTAATAAAAGCTGTGTTTAGTCTGATAGGGATATGCAAGACAGACCAGAGGAGAATAGAGGCAAAGAAATCCATTAGGCATCTACACTAATAGACCAAATATGAGTTAAGGATAGGCATCACAGTGTAATGAAAAGAATGTTGACATTAGAATCACAGGACTTGTAATTACTGGTCTTGTCAACTTGGACAAGTCATTTAACTTGTCTCATTCTGCTTCCTATTTACATGCTAGTCACCTTGTAGGCCTTCAACAGAATGATGAAATGTTAATAACTTTTGTTTAACTCACAGAGTAGCTATGCAGATATGATGATGAATTATCTCTTTAAATATATTATAAAATGAAAGCTGCGATCTACATTTGAAGGACCAAAGAAACAAAAATGGACTCTGATAAGAGCAGGGTGAAAAATATTACTCCAATGTATTGAATCTCAGTGACTAGAAAATATATTTATGTAAATAGGTCAGTCAGAAGAGAAACTGATTTTGGAAATTAGGAAAAGGATTAGGGAGAAAATAGTGATTTATTTAATGTTCATTGTGGAAATGCTCAGCACACAGTTCTCTGTTACATTTATTGTTTCATATATTCTTAGGTATTTTTCATGTGAGATTATTCATTCTTCTTCATAACATGTGAAATTCCTAGCAAGAGAGAGATAGAAGTTATCTCCTTGGGAATTTGTATTTCCTCCTCATTTTCAATTTTTTATAAAAGCCTGTACCTGATTAATTTGAAAAAGTTCCATCTATTTTGTGCAGTTTGTTGGGAAAGTGATTACTTAGGGTGTTGACTGGTCTAAGGGCTGTTTAGTTCCCCCACCGTAACACAAACTGCTATTCCTTATGGATATCAGTCTGAACAGTTGCCACTACTAATACTTTAAGGTACTAGTATCTTGCTAAAATCCAGGCAAACATTTTCTTCAACTTCTCTTTGAATTTCCTATTAGACACAGATGTCTTATTGAAAGCCATATGCATTGATGTTTCTTTTATGTTTTAAATGTATGTCCCTTTCATTTAGACCCTGCAATTTAAAATGTTTCTATTCTTTCTGAAATCCATAGTTTCTCCTAGTACTTTTATTTTTTTTTTAATTTTTAATTGATTTTAGAGAGGGAGAGAGAGGAACATCAGTTTGTTGTTCCACTTATTCATTCGTTGATTGTTTTTTATATGTGTCCTCACCATAGATCGAACCCACAACCTTGGCATATTGGGAGGATGATCCAACAAAGTGATCTACCTGGCCAGGGCTCTCCGAGTACTTTTAAAAATTAAACCATAAGGACACTGAACCATAGCAGTAGCTCTATCTTTTGCACTTAAGAATTTGTTATTTGATTATCTCTGGACTACTGTAGTATGTTACTGAATCTGTAACTTGAAATTGCCAATAACATCCAACATCTTTGGTAAATTTGGACTTCAAAAGTATTTTCTTTTCTTTTAAAAAGCTGATTGGGGGTTTAGAACAAACTGTCCTCCTGTATCCACATTTGCTTCCCCTCATTTTAGTCTCATTTCCCCTATCCTTACATAAATTGAAATTTGGTTGTACTGAGCTGTTTGCCTTTTCTATATTTTTGTGTTACATTTTTTGCATTTAACAGCCCCTCTAGTTCTACTTGAATATTTTATGTATTTTTTTTTTTTACTTTGGACCTCAGAAATAATGGATCAGCATCCTTCCTTATCCATTGGTCTTTGGCATTCTCAACCTTAGGGAACCCAGGAGTAACAAAAAACTAAGCAGCAAGGAAAGCTTTATCTTGTAGCAAAAATATGGATCTGTTCTTGAGGAATTGCATTTCACAAAAGTGAATTCTGTATGTAACTGAAGCTTCAGTTATTCACCACGGACAGTAAGCCAGTGCAGTTTGAGGGCCCTGTTATTAGGGGTGTGCTGGTAAATGTTTGACAACTAGCTGTCTAGGAAAGAAAAAAAAAGCTGATTGTGGTGTTTGCAAATTTCTAGTATTGCCACTGTACCCAATTTCAAGCTACCACAGTACATCACTGAAAGTAGAATTGGAAAAATGTATATACTATCAAACTATAATGTGGATACAATAGACAAAACCACAAAAACACAGATAATAGTAAAATGATTAGGAAGTGAGTTTTGATTATTTATTATTGAGTCTTATATACTGAATTTTAATATAGTTGTGAGATTATATAATTAATTTTTAAATAATGGTTGTGTTTAACAGTCAGCCTACAAAATTCCTAAAAAATTTAAACTCAGCACTTACAAGGCAGCATAAGCCAGCTCAAGCACACTACTGCCTACACTCTTACTTCTGAAGATGTCCAATGTGACATTGGGAATAGCCAATGTGAGTTGAGGTGGTTCTACTAGCTGATTATAAAAAAAAGCAAATTTAATACTTATGTTTACATAGTCAGCCCATAAAGTCTACCATCTCACAAAGTAAAGTCCTTCATGCCTTTTTCATATTCTTCCAGGTATATGTCACCTTGTTACGACTTTATTACTTTTTAACAATATTTTAATGCTGCTGTACATGTTTAATCTGTGTCCCCTGTAAATAAATACTGATGAAAGGAACCTAATAAACAATAGGCAAAAAAAGAGAGATTTTTTTTCAAAGAGGATATACAGATGGCAAAGCAGCACATGAAAATATGCCAAACATCATTAGTCACTTGGAAAATACAACTTAAAATGGCAAATGGTAAGATACCAATACATACCTATTAGAATGGCTAATATTGAAAGGATTAATCATGGCAAGTCAAGCGGAATTGAGACTCTCTTACACAGTTTGTGAGAATGGCACAACCATTTGGGAAAAACAGTTTGGCATTTTCTTAAAAATAAATAAACATATACCTACCATAAGATCCAACCATTCTACTCTTAGCCATTTACCCATATGAACGCATGTGCCCATGCAAACACTTGTACAAGAATGTTCACAGCAACTGCGATTGTTGTAGAAAAAAACTGGAAATACCCAAATGTCCACTGACAGGTGAACGGATAAATTATGGTATAGCCATAGAAGGAATACCACTCTGCAATAAAAAATAATAATAATAATTAACTATTGAGACCTATAAGATAGAGAAATCTCAAAATAATTAATTATGCTGAGTGAAAAAAGGCAGACAGGATAAGAAAGCATAATGTATGATATTTAAATAAAATTGGGGAAAATGCAAACTAATCTATAGTGACAAAACAGATCAGCGGTTTCCCGTGGATGAGGGCAGAGATGGGTGGGAGGAACAGGAGAAAGGGTTTACAAAAAAGAGCACAAGGACATTTGTGGTGATGCACATATTCATCATCTTAATTCTGGTCATAGTTTCATGGGTATATACATATGTGAACTTACCAAACTGTATACTTTAAGTATGTGCAATTTCAATAAAGCTGTTGAAAAAACATAATCATTTGTGGTCTGACCAGTGAGATAAGGAAAAGGTAACTGCTTTACTCTGGACAGCGCATTCCATCTTCCAGGGTGAAACAGTTACGGAGCTTCTTGGGCAGCCCTAAGTACGTTGCTGACTTGTACTGAAATGTCAGGCAACTGAAATTCACATGTCTCTCTCACACGGCTGCTGTTAGGCCAGATTCTCTGAGTGCTGCTCTTTACATTTGTCCTTAATATATTTCGATTGTTTTACACATGACTGTTACTCTTATGAGACTTCAGTATTAATATGCACTAAACCATTGTTGTTGTTGTTGTTTTTAGAACGTGTATTCTGAACACTAGCAGTACGCACAGAACCTTCTGAGGTATCCTGAGTTGGAGTGGGGACTGGAGGTGGAGGTGGAGGGAAACTGTTAAATGAATCTGAGTGGGCAAGGCCTCAGTCTCTAACCCAAGGAGCCTCTTAGTTTTACAGACTTAAGAACTCTTAGAGAAAAAAAAAAAAACAAAGTATGAAAATCATCTAAGTTTTACCCATAAGATAAGCTCAAGAGCCTGATCTGCTGGGTGAATCTTGATTAAATCAAAATGCCTCTCATTTCTTTTTGCACTTTGTCACTTATTTGTCACTTGAGTTTCTTGAAGATTAATTTTTGAGGGACAGCTGTTGATTTTACATACACACAAAAGCACCAATAGATATAATGTACTAAAGCATATCATTTTCTAAAAGGACTGATTTTACATACCTATTTACACATTAGCAATTAAGGCCTCTATTAACAAATCCTATGGGTACTAAACAAACCCATGTAAGGGTTCTAAAGACTGAGGGGGGGGGAATTATACAACCACATGGAAAATTGTCTCTACAAATTCATGATCTCCTACCTTAGGCCCTTAACAAGGGGTTTTTTCCTTTTTCTTTGATTATTTAGTTTCCCTCTTCAGTGATTCCAAACTTACCAGAACCTATGTTTCTCTCGCACAGCTCATTGTTGTCAGGTATCCCTTCCTATTTTACTAAGGAAGTTGAGAACACTAATAATGGTCAACTTCCTGCCTCCTCCCACCTAAAATTTATCTTGTTACCTGTTCTAATCCTCTTCCCTCCAATATCAGACAAGTTTACCCCTTGTTCAGAATGAAATACTGACCTTTGAACAACATGGGTTTGAACTGCACAGGCTTACTTATACACAAAACTTGTACAATTTTTTAATCCGGTTAAGAACCTGCAGATGCAGAGGGCCAGTTGTAGGCATTGATCTATGCCATTTTATAAAGGGAACTTGAGCATCTGCAAATTTTGCTACCTGCAGGGTCCTGGAAAGAATCTCATGAGGATACTGAGGAACAATTAAGTTTGGTGGGAGTCAAAGGTTACATGTGGTACCCTTACTGGTGCATGAGAGAGGCAACCAATTGATGCTTCTCTCCGTCTTTCTCTCCCTCCCTTCCCCTTGCTCTAAAAATAAATATTTTTTTTAAAAGTTACATATGGATTTTCAACTGCATTGAGGGGGTTGGTACTGTTTTTGACTTACAGTCACATCTAGTGAAGAAGCTGGCTCAATCCTTTGGTCCCTTTGTTCTGTATGTAATCTCTCTCCACTCTCTCTAGACTATTTACTCAAATCTTTCCCATTCTAAAAAAGGAGCCTCCTTTGATCCAGAGTTCCTCTAAGCCAGCAGTGTTCAACCAGTGTGCTACAAGAATTTTTTAAACATGCAATACCTGACTATTTAGTCAGGGGCACTGACCTCTTTTCCCTTAAATTGTCAAATAAAAAAAAAAAAAGAATAACAGCTAACATGTGTCCCGTGTGAATGAATCAAAATTATACATTATTTTTGGTCAGATCAGCAAAACATGTATCTTTTGGTGTGCTGCAGAATTTTCGTAATTAGTTTATGTGTGCCATGAGATGAAAAAGGTTAAAAATCACTGCTGTAAGCTAATATCCTATCTTCTAGTTTTTCTATCATGGCCATGCTTTCCATTTTTTCACTTTCCATTCACTTCCCAACCTACATAAATTTAATTATGTTAACACCACTTCACTGAAATTGAGTCATCAGTGACAAAATCTGACAAATTTCTAATCCTCAATATATTTGAACTTTCTATACCATTTGACTCTTGATATTTGGAATGGCTGGTCAAATAGTCTTTGGATGAACAAAGTGGGAATCAATGGAGGGACAGGAAGAAGTTGCTCTTAAACTCAAGGACCCAATGGATTATAGGTAGAGTAGCCAGAGTAATATACCCTCTCCCCCCATCCCCACCACAGATGTCCACATCCCAGTCCCCAGCCTGTGAATATGGTATGTTACACAGCAAGGGGAATTGAGGTTGTGGATGGAATTAAGTTTGCTAATTATCTGGCCTTCAGATGGAAAGATTATCCTGGAATATCAATGCAAGCCCACTATAATCAAAAATGTCTTTATGAAAGAGAGGAGGCAGAAGAGTTAGAGTGATCAGTGTGAGGAAGACCTAATTACTGCTGGCTTTGACGATGGAAGGAGTTGTGAGCCTCGGAAGCTGGTGGCCAGATAGGGCAAGAAAACAGATTCTGCCCTACAACCTCCAGAAAAGAACCAACCTTGTTTATACCTTAGGGACAGTGAGACCTATTTCAGGCTGTCGAGCTCCAAATCTGTAACTGTCACTAAGTTTTATATTTATTTGTTATAGCAAAGAAACTATTGCAATAACCATTTCTACTTTTCCTTTAAAATATAGTTGAATTTTGTGACCTATTCTATCAAGTCGAATTTGTTTAGTTGGGGCTTTGGGTGATGACAGAAAGGAAACTGGGATCAAATGAGAGTCCTTTAACACTTGATCCCTTTAGCTATTCCTCTGCTGACCATCCTCTCAGCTGCTTGCTTATAATTAATTATGTGTAAATACTAGTCCTATTACCAGAACTAAAAACCTTTATGAAAACTTAGGGTACATACTTTCTTCAAGACAAAAGTGTAAGTAGAAAAGAATCCTGTGAGATTGTACTTTCGACCATAGTGAGAAAAGACACCCTGTTGGTTCCTGTTAGAAAGCAGTAAGCAGTGGCAGTGCAGGGTGGTGTGGGTGAACCAATCTAACCACTAAGAGGCTCTCAGAACCAACCTAAACCAGTGACAGCCAACTATAAATGTACAGATTCCTTAGCCACCAATCTCCAATTTCTAAAGCTTTCATTCAACAACTCAGTATGATTTTACCCTAAATCCAATTCTTCCTGCTTTGCTTGAGTTCTTGCCCTAAAGCACCGGTGGCAATCACAAGACCCACGGGCCGAATCCAGCGGAATCCAGCTGCTGCACCTTGTTTTATTCTGCCCAGCACCTTGATTCTACCTGGGGCAGTGCTGAGCTCTCACTTAACTGTTAAGGAATAGTTACACTTATACAATCCTAAAATTACATTCGGCCCTTTGAAGGCAACCACGAGGCTGATGTGGCCCCTGGTGAAAATGAGTTTGGCATGCCTGCCCTAAAGCATAGGAATTTCCTACTGGTTTGAAACTAGAATTTCTTGCTCATTCCAATGGGCAGGATGGTAGGCTGTTCCTGTTGTATCAATTTGAAATTGTGAAGCATTTCTTGTAGGACATACCAAATACAGAGAGGTTGGATTTAGAGAATAGCCCTTCGTGGCTTGATCTGAAGACGTAACTACCGCTCTCAAGTGTTTCTCAAACTAGAACCTTTGAATTCCCTACCAGATTTTTTTCCTTTTTGTGATTTATTTCATTAATCTATAATAATAAAAGCATAGTCCAGGTCACCTTGATTCCCACATATAACTAAGTACTAGCAACTGATTCCAGAACCTGTTGTGGTGTTTATGATCTTGTTGGCACATGTGATAGTACTTTGTCTTAGGCAAATGAGAACAGAAATAGATAATAAATGCTTCTTCCTGGCAATGTGAAAGCCAAATGACACCAATGAAAGAATAAACAAAGGTCTCCTAAAGAAAAGAGGTTATTATAAAAACAGAAAACAGTATAGTTTAGACATGCCAAATTTAAAAAACAAATTGTGGAGGTTTTTTATTGTTTGAAGAGGCAATTTAATTTGTAAAAAATAAAAATCAAGTAGATTTTTTTTTGTTTATATTTTTCCACACTTAATACAGGGTCCGACTCAAATAATGCCCCCTTTTAATGTGCTGATAATCTATATCAAATCCTGCATTATAAAATCATAATGAGCACGTAATTCTGTGACATAACAATATCACACTCAAGCACACCACATGACATCTTAGTTGAGATATTCAAATTGCCGTCCATCTTGTGCGAGACATTCACGGACCCTACCAACCACACTCAAGCAAGCCTTACGACATAATTCAACAGTAATGTCAGCAAAGTTGTCCCGAATTCTCTCTCTCAGTTCATCAATGTTGCGGGGTTTGGTCTTGTACACAAGATCTTTAAGGACACCCCACAAAAAGAAATCGGGTGGAGTTAGGTCTGGGGATCGAGCCGGCCACTCCAGTGGCCCTCGTCGCCCTATCCATCTTCCTTTGAAATGCATGTCCAACCATTCTCTGACACACAACGCATAATGTGGTGGTGCACCGTCTTGCTGGAAATAAACTCCAAAGTCATGTTCAACTCTAGGCCACAATTCTGTTTGTAGGACATGTAGGTAATTATTCTGATTCACAGTACCATCAAAGAACACTGGCCCAATAATACCCGTGACTGATATCGCCGCCCAAACTGTTACCCCTGGTAAGTTTATATCTTTCTCTAAGATAATGTGTGGATTCACATTGCTCCAATACACACAATTATGTCGATTGATATGGCCATTCAATTTGAATGTAGCCTCATCTGACCACCATATCTTGGTTGGAAAGTTCTCATCCTCATGTAATTTGGCCAAAAATCTTTCACAAAATTCTACCCTTCTGTCTGAATCCCCATCATGTAAGGAGTGTAGCAAATGCGGTGTGTATGGCTTCATTTTCATTTTGTCCAGCAACCTTTCAACACTTCTGTCACTAACACCAAGTTCTCCTGACAGATGTTTACTGGATTTTTGAGGGCTTCGTAACAATGATGCCCATAATTCAACAGCCTTTTCTTCTGTTGTTGCTGAAACTCGTCTTCCTGGTCTTTTGGCATCATGCACACTACCACTTGCCTCAAACTCTCTGATCAGACTTGTGATGTTATGCCTCTGTACAAGTCGTATGCCAAATTCTTCACGTAACAAACGAGCGGTTGCTGCTGCACTGCACTGGTTTTGATAGTACAGCTTCACGGCTCTCACTCGCTGTTCCCTTGTCAGTTGATGGGCCATTTTACTTCAAGGAACCTGGAACACAAAGGTTACTAAAATTACTAAGACTTATCCATTTATACTATACTATACTATACTAATTACTATACTATCTTTAAAAAGGGTGTTACTTCTGCCAGACCCTGTATATACTTTAGTGTCAGTTTAAATTTACCTCCTCTACTGTGAGTCCTTAGTGTAATTAATTACTACAACTATCTTAGGTCTTTCTCATAATCACATCTCATCTAGATCATTTCAGTAACGTTCTAAGCAGTCTTTTTGACTCTAGTATCCACACCAACACACTTTCATTACATCTTTCCTAACATCGCTATCAAGTTATCTTCCTGTGATTAAAATCTGATCAAGCCCTGGCTAGTGTGGCTCAGCGGATTGAATGGAGAGGTCACCAGTTCAATTCCCAGTCAGGGCACATGCCTGGGTTGTGGGCCAAGTCCCCAGTTGGAGGTGTGTGTGAGGCAACCAATCAATCTCTTGCACACTGCTGTTTCCCTCTTTCTCCCTTGCTTCCCCCTCTCTAAAAAGTAAATAAATGCACTCTTTAAAAAATAAAATCTGATCAATATTTTTTATGCTAAAAATTCCATTTCCCCCTCCCATAACCTTCAAAATAAAATCTGAGCTCATTACATGGCATGTTAAAGTCCCCAAGATATTCAGCCCTGACTTTCAACTGTTTTGTCTCATTTAATCTCTCCTTACTTTTTCTCTGTCCCCACCACTAAAGCCTCTTCCCCCACTTCACACGCTACTGCAGCCAAAGTACTTGGAAACTGACTTATCAGGTCCACTTCTCTGAAACTTTACTTTGTTCCCTCTGCCTGGGAGCCCTCTTCCTTTTCTTTTTTTTCCACCTACACCTCCTTTTCCTCATTTGTTTAAAGATAACTCTCTTCAACAGACAAACTTTCTTACCACCCTCATCTTACTCCGTGCATGCATTAACACACTATGGTAATTGCCTGATCCTTAATAATCTCCCCAATTAAAAGACATTCTTTTTTTTATGAGTTTATTTTAGCCAAACTGACACTGTCATGAAGCAAGATGTCAAATGCTCTCCAAAAGACGTTCTTAAAGGTGACATCTAGGTGTTTTGTTGATGTATCTTCAGCATCTAGCTTAGTGTCAAGCACATAATAGGCCTTCAAAAAATTTTTAAAACATGAGCATTTAGGAGAATGGGAGTGACTCTGTCAACACACCTCTATTATATTAACATTCTTCAGCCTAACACTAAAAGACCTCCTCTTAGCCTAGTCAGACCTAAATATCATTCACTGACACACTGCATGAGTCTCTTGGTCTTGCCTCAACTTGTATCAAAAGCAGCCCCATATTATAAATGGATGTTTTTTAAAACTGTATTTGTAAGCAAGGGAGGCTTTTTTGGAAGGCACTATTGTATGTGAACAATGTTATGGTGACTAGATTTCAAGCTGGCAAGCACAAAAAAGGCAATTAAGTTATACGAAAAAACCACAATAATGGTAGCCTGAATTCTGTTTTCTAGGGTAGGAAACTTTGTAGTGCTTAAGCAATGAGGAGGAAATAAAAAAGGTTCCCTTCTCATTCCTATTCCCCCCCAGAACAGTTTAAGTTTGCCTTTGACATTTTCCTTTGCACTTCTGTACACCTCTCCATCGAGTCTTCAATGTCTTACCCTGCCTCCTTTTGTCCCTAATCATAGACCTACCCAAGCCAAGAGTAGGCATTTAGGACTACCACTAAAATGCTCCAAAGTAATCTCCTTCTCTCCATTAGTGACAATAGAAGGAAGGAAAGCAAGTAAAGCTAAATTCACACAAATCTATGAACATCTAATTATATCTTAACTCTCATTTTTTTTGCGGGGGAGGGGGGTTGTCTATATTAGTCTTGGAGAGTTGAATTTCAAGCATTGTAACAACCAGGTCTCTCTGTTTAAATATATATGGATGGATGGGTCTTTCATAAGATGGGGATCAGGCTGTTCTCTTACCCAGTGTATATAGTAAAGCTCAATCTCATTATTATTTAATCACTAACCTTGAGATTTAATATGCTGTGATAAGGGGACATCTCTGAAATTGCCATAATTCTTCAACACTAAATGAGCCAAACTCTTTTTTCCCCCCAGATATAGTGGAATGTTTCTTAGTAAGTTCTTTCTTTTAGTGCCATATGTTATGTGCAATGAAAAGAATCAACAGGTACTAGATACTATTTATTAAAACCAACAGGCCTCACATAAGTGGCTTCATTAAGTCATTTTTATATTGTACAGATCTGATTATTTAGAACCACTATGTACAACATTCTCACAATCACTAACTTAAAATTCTTTAACAGGAATTGTAAATTTATCTTCACTACCTTACTGAAGAAATCTTGCGTAGAAATATTTAAACAATCAAATACGATATTGGTAAAAATGATCATTTCTGGTCTAAATTATATACTATCTGTTTACTTTAGTTTTGTACTTTTAAGAAAATTAATAGTAATTGAAGAAAGAAATAGTATAATTAATTAATGCTGGGAATAAATTTTAATTTTGATTTATTTTTAGTTAAGTACTTACAAAGTTAATTCATATACTGGGACCCACAAAAAGGTGACCTCTCCAGGGGCCTGGCCACATCACAAATGTAAACCTGTCAGCCTGCGCTTAGAGGAAACACCTGTCAAGGAAACCTACTCTACACCAATCACAAGCAATCCTCCAACTCAGCTCTACAGATAGCTGACCTTTCTTTAGGAAACAGGACCTGCTAGCCTTACAAGGAAATTACTAACCTTCTAGCCAGTCATGTCTTATTTCTATATTGCTGCTTCTAATGCTCTATAAAACTTACTTCTGCCCCAAATCTCTCCAGAGCAGTGCTCTGCTGATTGTGAGGAACTGTACTACATAATACATCGATTGTTTTCCCGTGAATAAAGGATATCAAACTCATTACTAAATTGTGTTTTGATATTTGATATTATCTCACACTCAAAATCCTTATCTAGATGATTTAGACTTAATTTTCAACCTACTGGATTTATTTTTAAATTTAAAAAATTTCAACAGAGTAGGCCAAAATTGGTATATTCTTCTATTTCTGGCCCTAATTATGAATTTTAATTTTCAGTGAAATACAATACTATTTAAAATTAATTTTTAGCCCTGGCTGGTGTGGCTCACTGGACTGTGTGTCAGCCTGCAAACCAAAGGGTCACCTGTTCAATTTCCAGTCAGGGCACATGCCTGGGTTGTGGGCCAGGTCTCCAGTAGGGGATGCACAAGAAGCAACCACACATTGATTTTTTTCTCTCCCTTTCTTCTCCCTTCCTTCCCCTCTCTAAAAATAAACAAATAAAATCTTTAAAAATAAATTTTAATCACTATGTTTCACTAAGCAAATATTGATGAAAACACCTCCAAACTTAAGACTAATTGACAGCAAATGGTCATTATTATATTAAAACCAAATCTAAACTGTACTGTTGTACTGAAAAACTCCTTGCTGTATGTAAATGTTTCACATTTTACAAGTATGCTATATTTTATTCATCATCAGTAACCTGAAAAGTATTATGATGTTGAAAATATTTAGTAGTAAGTTTCCAAACTGATTTCACATTTTGGTTCTAATTAATTTATAAAACTTTTTCCTTTTCTTTTTTTATTTTTATTGTATTTTTTCCATTACCATCTATCCCCCTCATACATCCCTCCCCGCCCCACCCTACAATCACCACCCTGTTATCCTTGTCCAGGAGTCCTTTTTCCTTTTTGTTTGATCCCTCCAACCCTAACCCCCCTATAGTTGTCATCCTGCTCTGAGTCTTTCTCTTTTGCTTGTTAGTTCAGTTTGTTCATTAGATCCCAATTAACATCGAGATTATTCACATACCATAAATTCACTTTTAATGTGTACAGTGCATTGGGTTTTAGTAAATTCAGAGTTGCCATAGCCATAGCCATTACCTGATTTTAGGATATTTCATCACCTCTCCCCCAAAGACCCCATGGTCATTAGCAGTCATTCCCCATTTCACCTGCCCCTAGTCCTTGGCAACCAGTAATTCACTTTGTTTCTATGGATTTGCCTAATCTAGTTATTTCATGTAAATGGAATCATACAATATGTGGCCTTTTGTATCTGACTTTTTTCACTTCGAATAGTTTCAAGCTTCAAGATAAATGTGTATCAGTATTGTGTTCCTTATTAACCAATACTATTACATCATATGGGTGTGCTATATTTTATATATCCATGAATCAGCTGATAGCCATTTGAATTGTTTCTACTTTTTTGGCTATTATGAATTAAAACTACTTGAACGTTAATGTATAGAAATTTTTACATGGAAAATATTACAATTTTTAGCTTAAACATTTATGCGTTTCATTATGTGCCAAAAACCATGTTAAGGTCAAAATGATGTGCTTAGTATGAAACAAAGTGGTTTCCTAATCCATATAACTTGTCTTGATCACAAAAAAGAGATTCTGAACAGGTAAGATAGAAAAACTAAATTGATTTTCACACAAACAATGTAACTTCGATTGACTAGAGTTGTAAATTACCTACTGCAAGCAGAATATGTAAACACGCATTCTGAATATAAAATCTGGACCGTAGCATTTACAATTCAATTAAACTAATACACTGTTCAGTGTCCTTACCAAGTTAAAAAATTATGAGAAAATTACAAAAATCTGAAAACATAGATGCAATATGGAACAACCATCACTCAGAACAGTCAGAAATTGAGGTCAATGAAGTCTGACAACTACAGAATAAAAGAAATCACATCCATCAATTTGGAACAGGCTGGTCCCTCAGCTACATGTGGTATGTAAAAATTTGGGAGGGATATCTTGAGAGCAAGGAGTCCCAGCCCCACACCAGGCTACCAAGCTCAGGGTTCCAGTGCCAAGAAGGTAAGTCCCCATAACTTCTGGTGGCAAAAAACAGTGGTAATTGAGTCAGTGGAAGAAACTTCTGGAGCCCCAAGTGGTTCCTCTTAAAGAACCCACACATGGACTTAACTACTCAGACTCACTCCATCTGAGATCCAGCACTGAGGTAGTAGCTTGAAACGCACCAGTGGTATACAGAAGAAACTGAAGTTCCTAGCATCAAGGTGAGCAGAGGCTACTGTCCCTTTTCTAAACTTTCTCCACCCAGGGTCAGCAAGATGGTGTCTTATCTGAGACCTCAAACGTGGATAACACTGACCAGCCTTGGAGAACCCCAGAGACTCCCCATTACCCAAAGTACAGGCCCACCCAAGCTGCTTTTTCATATGAATGGCTGATCTTGGGCTCATGCTTCACAACTTCCTAAATCCTATCTCACAAGCAACAGCTGGCCTCAGTGAGTCAAAGTCCCAGCACTAGCAGCAGCCAGCCTAGATTCTCAGCTTGGCTTCATCTGGGTATCTCCAAGCCCAGTACAAGTAGCAGCCACTCAGACTGCTCTACAGCTCAGGCAGGGTGGCCTCAGGCAAAACACAGGTGGGGGCTGATCTTATGTGTAACACTTTGGGAAACCCCAGGGCCAGCACAGAGCACAGCTACAGGCTATGTTGGAGCACCTATGTTGGAGCACCACCGCCCTGCCCCTGCACAGCTGATCCTCCATGGAGGCAGAAGGTTGGTGGTCAGTGGTTACAGCCAATCCTTGCAGCTGACTGGCCTGGGTAATCCCTCCCACTGATCTGCCAACAGTAACCAAAGCTCAACTACAAGTGGAGGGTGTACTCAGCCCACACAAAGGATGCACCTAAAGTATCCAGCTTGAGTGATAGGGAAGGCTGTGCCACAGGACCCTAAAGGACACCTACTAATTAGGCCACACTACCAAGATAGGAAGTTATAGCAGCTCTACCTAATATATAGAAACAAACACAGGGAGGCTGCCAAAATAAAGAGACAAAGAAACATGGCCCGAATGAAAGAACAGATCAAAACTCTAGAAAAAGAGCTAAAGGAAATGGAGATAATATATCAGATGCAGAGTTCAAAACACTGGTTAAAAAGATGCTCAAGAAACTTAGTGAGGACCTCAGCAGCACAAAAAAGATCTAGTCAGAAACGAAGAATACACTAATTGAAATAAATAATAATTCTCATGGAAAGAACAGTAGAATGGATGAAGCCAAGAAACAAATCAATGATTTGGAACATAAGGAAGCAAATAACAATCAATCAGAACAAGAAAAAAAAAGAATCCCACCCCCCCTTGCAAAAAAATGAAGATAATATAAGCAGCCTCTGGGACAACTTCAAGAGGTCCAACACTAGCACCATAGGGATGCCAGAAGGAGAAGAGAAAGAGCAAGAAATTGGAAATCTATTTTAAAAACTATTTAATAAATACTTCCCTAATTTGGTGAAGGAAATAGCGATGCAAGTCCAGGAAGCAGAGAGAGTCCCAAACAAGACAGATGCAAAGAGGCCCACTCCAAGATACATCATAATTAAAATGCCAGAAGTTAAAGATAAGGAGAAAATCTTAAAAGCAGCAAGAGAAAAGTTACCTCCAAGGGAATTCCCCATAAGACCGCCAGCTGATTTCTTAAAAGAAATTTTGCAGGCTACAGCGGATTGGCAAGAAATATTCAAAGTCATGAAAAGCAGGGACGTAAAGCTAAGACTGCTCTACCCAGCAAAGATACCATTTAAAATTGAACGGCAGATAAAGATATTCCCAGACAAGAAAAAACTAAAGGAGTTCATCATCACCAAACCATTATTATATGAAATGTTAAATGCAGCTATTTAAGAAAAAGATCAAAACTATGAACAATAAAATGGCAAAAACGCTATCAACAATTGCCTCTAAAAAACAAACTACGCAAACAAGAACAGAGACAGAATCATGGATATGGACAGTGTTTTCATGGTTGCCAGATGGGAGGGCGGTGTCGGGGAATGGGTGAAGTGGAGGAAATAAAAGTACAAATAGGTAGTTACAGAACAGCAATGGGGGATGTAAAGTACAGTATAGGAAATGGAGAAGCCAAAGAACTTAATTGCATGACCCATGGACATGAACAGTGGTGGTGGGATTGCCTGAGGGAGTGAGGTCTACTGGGTGAATCGGGGGACGAAGGGTGAAAAGTCAGGACAACTGTAATAACATAATTAGTAAAATATAATTTAAAGAAAGGTATATTTACTAACATGTTAACAACATTTATTCACATTTTAATTAACCCCTGTATTCCATCTGTGGTTTCATTAACTTATTCACATAACATTAAGACTTGGGCACACCTTCATTATTTGAATTAGTTATTTCATTTCCACTTTAACAATATTTTTGTTGATCCTTTATAGTTTTCTGTTTTATGTCAATTCATGCAGGAAAACCTGATCTACTATAATTATAAAGTTTTTAAGATTTCAATATAATACTCATTAAGAAGGATGGGATTCTTTTTAGTTCATCTTTTCTACTTTTTGTACTTGAATTAATTTCTGAACATAAGTATTTCTTTCAATATATCAAACCATCTTTTTAGCACAATGCAAACTGCAGTATAAAAATAGTTATTTTCTTCATTTCATATGGAGACATTTCTATTACTGTAAATCTAATTAGTCAAGTGAATAAAGTCAGCTTTATTTGAAATTACAAAGTGGGCTCTCTATAACACTGTATGTGAATAGTATTTTAAAGTTGAGCTAATCCTAGGCTACTCCTTAAGCATCAAAATGCTTCCAGGCCATGTTCCTTTTAATTTTAAACTTAGCAAAACTTATTAGAATTGTTAAGTTTGCTGGTGTAAATAAAAATAAACAAACATAAAACCTAATCAACCAGTACATTCACTTTCATGCCAAAAAAATGAATTTGGGATTGGACAATCACCTGTCTCCATTAAGCATGGATAATCTAGAACTTCATATATTAGGATTTATTTATGTTATAATTTCTTATATACAATCTTGATAGTGGTCAATACAAAGGTTTAATTTTCAGATGCACATTTGTAAGGCAGGGAAAGGCATAAGTAGATTTTTTTTATCCTTTAAGCAAAACTCCATTACACCAAAAATTTCTGTAAAACACTATCTTCCAGTCCCAAGGGTAGCCCACTTATGGGTGGTGCAGGATTTAAGCAATACCACTGGATAAGGAGAATTTAGAAAATTCCTTTTAGTCAATGGATAGAATTGAACTTGGAATACTATGGAATGCAAACAATAACCCAATGTGTACTTTTTATACTAATAGGCAAATTAATGTTGGCTAATAGACAAAGTGTTAAAAAATAATCAAAGAGCTTAGTAGTTAAGAATGTGAGCTTTGAGGTCAAGGGACCTAGGTTTAATCCTGACTATACTACCTAATAATTATATAAACTTGAGTGTTTCATCTGTATAATGGGGATATGGTGAGATAAAAAATTAAATGACCTAGCATATTGATACTTACTTTTAAGAATTTTAAATATACAGTATTTTAATTTCTTTAATCCTTGATTTTTTCATTTTGAAATCTTCCACCACATCGTATCTGCAAAGGTATGTAATAAATAAGAATGATACAGTAAAACCTAAGTTATCCAGAACGCTTGGTAAATGAATCTTTTTGGACAGTTAAATTTTTCATAAGGTAATTTTATTAAATATAAATCAACAAATGGGATAAAACTATTTCCTAATCCTATTGAACACTTCCATGCCTTCTTAGGGAGAGCATACTGGTGATAATTAAACTTTTTTCTTGATGAAGAACAAGAATAAGCTTGACTCTGCCTAAGATTTTTGTAACATGTAGTTAGAAATCAAGGTGTGTATGAACTTGGATGTGAAAAAGAATTGCATCTTTATTTTTACTAATGTCTAACTGAAAACTAACAATTCCTTACATCTTGAATGTAAGTGAAAAACAGCTGTAACTGTCTGTGTCACCAACAGGAATCAGATACTTTATATCATAACTGTTGCAAGCTCTGGAAATACGTACGTTCATCATTTCAAAAAATTTTTCTTTCTAGACTCATCACTTGATCTGAGTTAATAAAGAAGTATCCTATATCAAAAATTTGTTTTTCTAATATTTTGAGACTACTTCAAAATGTTTTCTTTTATAATGCTATGAATTTTATCTTAAAAGTTTAAAAATAATATTTTGAGGAGAGTCCATGGCTTTACCAGACTACCAAAGTGGTATGTGGCACCAAAAAAATTTAAGAACTCTGACCTCAAATCAGTCTCAGTCCACTGTGCTGTTAATTTGGAGCTTTAACATGTTTCATTATACTTTCATACTGAAGATTTCTTAAATTGGGGTAACACAAATTGGCTTCTTCAAGGCAGGAATGTTTCCTGCCAACCTTGAACCCTGGTTTCTGAAAGAACAAAACAAACAGAGGGAGAAATGATTAAAATTAGATGCAGATGGCATTGAAAGTAGAAACATATCCTACTCTCCTACTTTCTAAATTAAGAGAATATGAAACTATTCAATACTCTGAAATCAGCTGCATGGGTTCAAATTCTACTGCCATTTATTAGTTGTGTGACCTTGGGATGGAAGCTAATCTCTATGTGCATCAGTTTCTTTATTGAATAGGGGATTAACAAACACGGTATCTGGTACATGATGTGTTCCAAAAATATTACCTGTATTATTTTCTTACAGATTTGTTTAACACTAAAGCCAGTTAATGTCTCACTAGTTAGTAATTTACATTTATACAGCACTATAATCCAGTGTCCTTTCACATACATTATGACATCTGAATGACACAATAATCCTGTGAGAAAGGACAGCTGTTACTGTGCCTAGCTTAGTGTAGAAAAAACTAAGGAACCACACAATATCAAAAAGAAATCAAACCTGGATTTCTCCCTTCACTCCAATGGCCTACCTGTGTTTCTACTTTGTCAGAGTGGTTAAAAGAACATAGAAAAGATTACCAGGAGGAAAGGGAGGGGGCAGGTGTCCAGTACCCCATGAGGTGAGCACTTTAGCACTTTGCTACTCACGGTGAGTTGCTCCAATTATCTTTATCACCTGGGAGTTCATTAGAAATGTATAATTTCAGGCTTCATGCCAGCCTTTAAGTCAAAACCTGCATTTTCAACAAAATCCTTAGGTGATTTGCAGAGATGTATTTTGTCATGTATAATGTGCACTTTTCTGCCCGTTTTTGAGGGAAAAATAAGTATGAGCATTATACATGGGTAGTACCTGAAATATCTTGTTATCTCTTCTTGCATTTTGTAATTATTTGTTACATAAAATTTCTTGTATCATATGTTCAAAAATAAATGCTAAAATTCCTTTATAATACAAAAAAATCTAAATATACATTAAAAATCAAATTAAAAAATTAAACTAAAGATTTGTGTCCTGCAAGTTTGGGTCAAAAACGTGGACGCGCTTTATATACGGCAAAATACGTAGCTTGAGAAGCACTGTTTCACAAATTGCTCTAGCGACGTTATGTTTTAGTCTACTGAATAATATACATTAGCTCATTTATCATAGGCCTATGAAGTTTTTATTAGGTAATACTGTCTTGTAACAGGATATAACTTGCTGCTTCCCTTTTAAAAGTGTATTTTAAAAACAATTTCATATTTTCATTTCATTCTTAAATACTTTCACTTCGTTAAGTGGAATCGTTGAAAAGTATTAGAAAACTTTAAACAAATCGGTACTTACCTTTAAATTCCTTTTAAAAAGTAATGTTTTACTAACCTTTGGCTGAAGGATACACTAGAGAGCAAAATCTCCCTCTCTACACTTCACACCAGGCAAATGAAAACAGGCCAATCCTATCCTAACATTTCTTCCCCTGGATGTTTCACTAAATATTGTTTTCTGACCCAAAACCTCGACTTCTTGAGTTTCCCAAGGCAGTGGCCTTAGGAATGGAAACATAACAGTAGGAAAAGGTAGTAAGCCTATTCCCAGACCTAAACCTTGGCAGATGGTGCCAATAGATTAGAGACCAGCAAGCAGCCGGCCTTTATCTCCCTATACTCCATGCTAATCAATTCACAGGTGAGGTTTATTTCTATGCTGCTCTAATACTGCACTAATGCTATGGGCCCGCTGATGTCAGTATTGATCCTCCAAGATCAGAAATATACTAGATTTCGGCGTTGGGGGTGGGGGGTGCCGATTAGCGGCCCCGCTAGGTTCTATTTTAAATGCCGATTCCCATTTTGAGGGACATCTCCGCCCGGTGGTTAATCAATCAAAACTGGGAGAAGATTAAATATCTCTCACCTGCTCCACTGGAAACTTCTAAAGCCTGGGTCAACCTGGCCTAAGTATCTACTAATTAGTCCAAGGCAACTCCCACCGCACATTCCTCATTGCGCGCGTGAAAGAGAGGTGACCGCGCGCTCTTACCAGGCCGGGGAATTCCGTTTCCTCTCCCTCCCAACACACATAAACATCCAAGGGCGGGGCTTCAAGGAGATGGCCCGCCCCAACTCCAGCAGGCACCTCGTTGCATCTCGCGAGAGTTTGTGGGTTTGTGGGCGGACCCACATAAGAAAGAGCGCACCAAATTGCTCTTAAGTCATTGCAGATCTACCGCTCCTGTAAGCCAGCCACGAGGTTATCGCGAGACCGCCTCAATACCAGTGAGGAAATTGGGGGAGACGCTGCGGGGAGGGGCGTGGGGCTGTACCGCGCAGCTGCCGTTTCCATTACCTTCCTCCCGTGGTTTCCTTCCGGTTCTCGATGTTTCTCTGAGTCTAAGGATTTCCGCTGTCCGTCTACCCTTCCCCCAACCTATGACCCGCCTCCGGCCCCCGCCCTCCCAGTCCTACCTCCGATCTGTTTAATAAGAAGGTCCTCTTCTGAAAAGAAGGAAACGTGGGTAGCACAGACACTCGATCTTGGACGTGGGAAGTACACCGTCTCCCTGCTCTCTTAAATTCGTTCCATGCTTGCGACGGCGGCATTGGCGGACTGATACGCGGCGGTGAAGAGGCAGGAGGAGGGGGGAGGGGCGGAGCGTGGCAGCTGGCAGTAGTTCCGTCAGAGCGGACATCTTGTGGCTGTGTCGTGCGCGTGAGCCCCGTAGGGCCGGGGAGGCACCAGCTGCTGCGCGGGGAGGAGGCGGAGGCCGCAGCTCGAGGGAGGCCCCGGCCCCTCAGTACGCGTGGGTGTGGACGGCTAGGGGAAGGGAAGGGAAGGGAGGTTGGCCCACTGGCCGGCCGGGTAAGAGGGGAAACAGGCCTTGGATGGCCTGAGTAACCAGCCTGTTGGGTGGAGTAGGGTGGGAACGCTTGAGAAGCCGGGGCCTCTCCAGTTTAAGGGGGAGGGGGAATGGGCGCGTCCTCGCGTTTAAGCCGGAGCCTTTAGGGCCGTACGGGCGCGTGGTGGCAGTAGGTAGGCCGGCGCGCGCGCGCGGGGGCGCGCTGGAAGGCGGAGTGTACGGTGGCGTCAGGGGCGACACAGAATAGCTTTAGCTGCAGGGGCAGTAGCACGTATCAAATCTGTTTTATTTCCTTTCCTTCCCCGGCCACACCTTTGAATAGAAACCGAAAGAAGCCCGGCGTCCGGAGCCTCCTGTTTCCCCCTCCCCCCAGCCTTTCTTTGCCCTAGTGACGCCGGCGTAGCGCCGACTAGGCCCGGGCTCCTCCTCTGCTGGGCTCTGGACCGTGCCCCGCACCCACCCCTTTCTCCTACGCCTCTTCCTCTCCCACCCGGGTCTCTTCCTTTCGAGAGGCCGGGAAGTCAGACTTGTAGCCACCCCTCCGCTCTTCCCGTCACTCGCCCCGTCTTCGGGCCGAAGCACGGCATAGAGGCTGTTGGTGGCCTTGCCACGCCACCCCACCCACCCCGGATCCCGGCCGTTTTGAGGGACCTGGATTCATCGGGGTCTCTCCGGGGCCTGTGCGAGTGCTGATCTGCTCCGTTTTTGCAAAAGGCGCCTGTGTCTGGCAGAGCCGGTGTGAGACGAAGAGACAATCCTTCGCAGCCGCCGGGATAATCAAGAGTTTTGTCCGGACCTTTGAGCACAGACCGAGATAGTGAGGAGCCAGACGCAAAGCACAGACTATGGCGCTGAAACGGATTAATAAGGTAACCCATACAGCCCTAGGGTATGGGGTCGTGGGAGGAAAGGAAAGCTCAGGCCCGGAGGAAGCGTGGGGGTGGGGGAAGTATGATTGTGAAAATATCTTTCCTTGGGTCATTCTTCATTGGGGATTGAGAACTCGGATATACTTGAAGAAAGGACGTTTAAAGCTAGCGAACAAGACTTGTGAAGCGAGTGGGGTATCTTGAGTATGTTTCAGTGAAATCGGTGCAAATTCGGGATTGAGAAGAGTGGTTTCAAGCTCCTCGGTTCTGCTTCTGAGGGAACAGTCCCGTTTGAGGGTCAGAATTGGGGAGAGACACGGATGTCATGGTGCGTCCTATTCTTGGTGCTTGAAAACTTATTTTTCAGCTGTAAGATCAAGGTTCTAGGCTTCCTAGGGTGAAGAAAGGTGGGAAGTTACGCGGGGAAAAGATCACAGAAATCCAGCGGGTCCCCGAACTTTACTAGGGGTTGGGGTAGAAGTGTCTTGCCACCGTACAGTAGTGAATGAGTCTGTCTAGTCAAAAACTCTTAATCACTGGGGCAAATTACACAAGAATAAATGGGGTTGGGAGGAGATGGGCTGACACAGTGTTGCCACTTCCTGTGGTTCAGGCTTTTCATGCGAGGCTGTTTATCAGAAGCACACCGGGAGCTGATGTAAAAGCTTTCTGGAAGCTCCCTTTCTGTTTCGGCTTGGCGGGGGGCGGTGAAGGTGGGGGACGGGGTGCGAAGGCAATAATAAGCTAAGGTTAGGTGTGCCTATTTTTGCCTCAGCCCATTTAATAGCACTCTCTGGGAAGATTGTTTTGCTATTTAAAACGTGGTTTGATACTAACCTGTCGATCTCAGTTGAAAAAAAACAAATAGGATATTTAAAGGCTCGGGGTGAGCGGAACCTCCACCTCCGGTGGTTTAGTCTCATTTTCTTGCTCTAACTTCTATCCCGCATTTAAGATGGCGGCTGCTTTTACTGGTTCAGGCTCTTTCCGGCGTCTCCTTTTGTAATAACATGAAATAATATTCTTTGTTAAATGTTAACTTTTACATTAGGTTGTACACTGCCCTAAGACCTCCTCCTCAATACTTAGCTATATTCAAACTCAGACCGTATTTCCTTTTTTTGTAACTTGCGTATGTGTAGTGTGTTGGTTCTTGCACAATCGAAGAGGGTGGAGTATTTACAGCTAACTTGAAAAAATGTGATGAATAAATTCAGCCTTACTAAAACTAGGAGAGAGGGAAGGTTGTAGGTTAGAATCTTTGGTTTGATGGGTTACTTTTTAAAAATTCAACGTGAAAGGAAATGCGAGGTCTTTCTTGGCTTTACTAAGATAGACCTGATACTGCTTAGCTTTACGTGTGACTTTGGTGGCAGAACTGGTCTACTTGAAGGTGATGGTTTACTATCTTAACTTAGAGATACTCTATGTATTGATGCTGAAGTCATTGATCTTTGTTTTGGGCCATCTTTGCATCGTCATTGTGGGTTTATGCAAAGTCTTTGTATATTGGAAAAAAATGGAAAAGTAGAGGAAGAAAAATCAGGAATTAAGATTACTTCAACACCCTTTTCTTTGACCCCTTTGGAGGCCACCAACACATTGGAGAAGCATAGTCACATATTTTATGACATAGTTAGTAGAAAGTACATACTATTTAATGCAAATCAAAACCACTTTAAACTGGGATTTTAGGCCCCTGAAGTGTGGAATAACTTCAGATCCATAGCTTTTTATACACGTGGAACAGTACGCTTTAAAGGAAGGTCTCATCAATTTTTTTTCTTTTGCAGGTGATAACCAGATGCTGAGACACTACTTGTAATTTAAAAGCTCTAGAAAGGCAATATAATGGTTAAGAATGTGAACTTTGGAGCAGAAAATGCTCCAGTTAGAATTCTGGGACTGGTTAAATTATCTGTGTGCTTCTATAAAATGAATATTTGTTTTATATGAACAATGGATAGTTGACTGCCTAGTATGTAGCAGGCACTGGGGATGCAATAGTGCGGAAAACAAATTTTATAATTCTAGTTTTATAAGATTAACGTGTGGCTTTGAACAGGCCTCTGGCACATGACAGTCAGATTATTACTACTATTTTGATATCACTTTAATTTTTAGAAGTTTTATTAAAGAACTTTTTCTAGTCTGTACTTTTTGTTAATACTTGGTTGTCTTGTAAGTATTTTGAAGATTTGAATACTACAGAAACTTGACATGATATTTTATACATTGGAAAAATCAGTAGTGTTTTTGTGATAATTTTTTGGTTTTTTGTTTTTAAGTTTAATCTATAGAAAAGTTTTGATTTGTATGTAGTTTCATCCTCAGAAGTTGCTGTCAGAATCACACAGTGAAACTTCTTAAAAATCCCAGATCCAAAAAAAGAACTTTAGCAAGTAGACAACTGTTGGGAGAGGGTACACCTGTTCTACAAATATGAGATCAAATAGGCATTGATATAATTGTGGCACTTCTTGTGTCATGTGCCTATTTATTTTGAATTCTTTCCGAAATCCCCCAATTCCAAATATTAAAATGTAATTATTTTTAATGAAGTACTCATTGTCTCACTACCCATTAGTAGTTCCTTTGATCAAGCCTTTGAATTTGTTTTGTTCTAAAGCTTATGTTCTTGCAATTTTTTGTTTGAATATTTCTTAGACCAAGAAGTCTTGTCAGACAGTTTACTCTTTGTTTTTGCGGTTTTTTTCCTATATTTATTGAGACCAACTACAGTATAGTCTAGTGAGGCAATTTATTAAACAACATAATCAAGACTGGGAACTCCAAGTTGGTTGACGGTATTTGGGAGCCATAGCAATTTTACTACTCCCATTAAATAAAACAACTGGAGCGCATGTATTTTGGGGAAGTTTTGAGAACTTCACGTTATATAAGATACAGTGTGAACTAAGCCTAAAAGCATAGCTCATGCTTTGAGTATTCGCAGTGTGTCAGAACTGTTTGAAAGATTTGTGTTAACTCATTTAATTGTATAACAACCCAAGGAAGCAGGTACTGTTATTCCCATTTTGAGATTAGAAGTCTTGAGACAGAGGTTTAAAAAAAACAAACAAACATGGTCTATCAGAATTGGGGTTAGAACCTAGGCAGTCTGGCTCCACAGGGTGACCTCTTAATCACTGCATTGTCATGTCATCCTTTAAGTTTTTGGTATTCAAAAAGGTTTTCTGCATGTGTCATTCCAATAACAACTTGGTCTTAGCATCTACTACATACTATATACTGTTTCTAAACTCTTTATGAGTATCAACTCATTTAATGTTTACAATGTCTCTGAAATAGATGCTGCTATTCTATTTTATACACGAGGAAACATGCACAGAGAGGTTAAGTTACTTGTCACAGCTGGTAACAGATTCAAATCAGTCTTCCTCAACTCAAGCTCTTAAACTCCCTGCTATACTGCTATGTTGAACCATGTTTTATAGTCAGGTGACTGAATGTCATTAGTCTTACTACCTGAAATAAACTGTCTCTTCTACTTAGCATTCAAATGGGATTTAACTTTACTGTTAGGTTGTAACTTTTGTGAATTAAGTTTTTAGCTAACATGAGTTTTGAAAGTATGAGTACATTTCTTTTTGTCTTGTCTTTTCAAGAACTGGGAACTGTCATATGTACCAGCTGATCACTTAGGGTTATCTTAAACTTGACCCTAATGAGCCTCTAGCTTGGAAACACTGTATCTTATATGTGTTTATTACAAGATCCTCAAGAGACTTGTCTATTGCCAGCTAATTTAATTTGTAGGACAGTTGTATGACTGAGGGGTGCTGATCATTTAATGACCTCAACAAAATTTTTTAACTTGAATAACGAAGGCTGGCTTCAGTACTGGGTGCTTTGGTTTCATCCTGTTCACTTGCATTGTTAATTCTGGTTTTGTTATTTGTATAAAGGCACAGGTGAAAACTTGTTAGCACTAGAGGGAAAACTTACTAGGTATACCTATTGCTAATTCATGTGTTAATTCATGGATTTAGGTGTCACTGGTCATCTGAGATACAGTTCATTCTTGAGAATTTCTCAAAGCATTTCACTTAGAGAAGAGAGTAGGTTCCTAGTACTGAGATTAAAATGTTCTCAGATTAAATCTCACATCTTAGACTGGCTTTTGCATTCTGTCATATATGTTGTGTATTACATTTATGTGTCACAATGTTTAGCAGTTTTTGAAAAATGTAGGTACACAGATGAGGTCTATTAGAGATAACTGAGTTTTCTGGAAATAAGGCATAATTTTGAAGTGCTCCTTGGGGTCATTTCTGGAGCTTCCCTCTGGTTGAGAACCACACACAGAGACAATAATCATTCAATCAATACTTAGGTTTTTCTCTGTTTGGCACAGTAGTCTAGTCCCAGGGGATAAAAAATAAGGAAGCCTGTCATTACCTGTGAGAATCTTTGCTTCGAGTGGCAGAAATAGCATAAACACATGAATGGGTGTTTGCAACTCATACAACTTACCTTTGATAGTATTAAATAACAAGTAGGGGAAACATTAATTAAAAGAAATTATAAGAGGTGTCTTCATTCACATATCAGATTTTTACCCATAAAGATAGGTTCTAAATATCTTTATTGCACTTCATTTTGTCATTGTTACAGTGAGTTTTTTTCCTGCTAATTATACTTCCCTTTGCCAAAAGAAACCAATGTTTTGAAATTAGCAAAATTAATTTCCATTTTTAAACTGAGAATTTTGTGTTCTTGATTTGGTTTTGCTGCTGGAGGAAAGATCTCAATTTAGATTCATTTAGTGAGTATTTTAGTAGCTGATTTACCCTATTAGATAAGATTTATTCTCAAAATATTTTATATTTTGCCCAGACATCTGATTTTTATCTCCAACTATACTTTCAGCATAGTCTTGAATTATTCAGAGGCCTCCAACCAACTTTTCATAGTTGAGTTTGTCTTGTTTGACCTTTTAGACCTCAGTTGTAATACACTACTTGGGTACTTTTTCGTTTGCAGGATGGAATACTTGTTCACGTTAATCCCAAACTTGTTAAAAATTTCATGGCTAATATATAATTGAATATTTTCAATCACCTCACCACTATTCTCATTTTTCATGTCTATAAGATGCTTTATTTGTTGTCATGGATCAAAGCTTAGAACCTAAATCTCGCTTCTGTCTTTGCCCATTTAGATAATGCTACAAAAGAAGAGCTTTGAATAATCTTAAATAACTTATCTTTAATGGTGATTTAAAGAAAGAAAATGTTGGTGTTACTCATTTAAGCCATTCTTTGTAGCTTGTTTAATGAACAAGCATGCTTGTCTCACCTATAATTACAACTAAACAGGAAGTAAATATCTTGTCAATGATGTAATGACACATGGTACGCAGCACCTATCCCTTAATCTTTAAGATAAATTTTCAGGATTTCTCACAAGAAGTTAGATTCCAAACTAAAAAGATTTTTTTATTATTTTCAAACATTTTATTTATCTTTAGAGGGGAAGGGAAGGAGAGAGGGAGAGAAATACCAATTTATGGTTGCCTCCTGTGCATCCCTTGCCTGGAACTGGCCTGCAACCCAGGCATGTGCCCTGACTGGGAATCGAAGCGCGATCCCTCGGTTCACAAGTCCGCGCTCAATCCACTGAGCTACACCAGCCAGGGCCAAACTAAAAAGATTTTAAAGGAGCTATTTTTTTCAGTCTATAGTTTTAAGAAATTGTTCAGATCCCCAAATCTTGCCAAGTTTTATTCTTTTGAAATAACATCTAGTAACCATACATTTCTTAGATATTTGTTGTTTTCCTTCCTTGCTGTTTGTGGTATGTGTATGTGGTATGCAGAAATTCCACAACATTAGTTTAGAATTTTTGTTTAGTATGTAGTAAACCTGATCTTTATATAAGAACAATTAGAGCAGTTATTGTCTGCCTGAGTGGACAATTCATTGTACTGACTTTTGGCCTCTCACTGGTCTAATACATACCCTTATGTTGCTAGGTTGTAATGGTCCTTGAGGGTAATTCTTACTCAAAATTTCTTATAAATGCATTATTGTGTTTGTTCCCACCTCATGCTTTGATCTCTCCCAGTCCTCAAGGTGTAGTATTTTATGTTGCTCAAACAGATTTAAGTTAAAGGCAGGGGCTGTCTTTATAGTGCTTATTTGCATGGTCATATGGTTCTTTAAGTCAAGTGGAAGTTCAGATAGAAATGGACTTCTGAGTAAAATTCAAGAAATTACCTCTCAGTAATGTCATGAGCTTTAAATTTTCCCAAAAGCAATGCTAGGAAATGATCTATACTACTGCTATCATTATGACCTTTGTGTGATGACATGCAAGATGGATGACCCATTGGGATAATAAATGATTGTGAAACGTGATAGTGATATTTACTGCACATAAGGATGGAATCCATAAACGTAGCCTTACCACAGTAATCATCTGAGTTAAAATTTTGCAAGTCTTTGGAAGAATGATAGCACTTAGACAAATTAGAATATAAGTTAGAGAGTTACAGTTTATTAGCAAGAGTGATGCTAGAAACCTTGTTTTTTTAAATGCTTGCTTTTGGTTACGTTGATGGCTGTCATTGAAAGTTTAGCAGAACGTTTAAATGTTATTAGAGGCGTTAAATCTTACTAGAGGCTGATGTAAAACTTGGGTGCTCAATAGCTTTATTATTCACAAATCTTTATTTCCAATTTACTTTTTGGAGGCAGGGATCATTGCTTATATTTCCCTATCCTTTCAGGCCTTTAATGAAAATAGACAAGGAAAAAATTAAGTATTTAGCACTGTGTTTAGATTTCTAGGTCTTTCATAGTCTTCATGTTTTACCACCACCACCAACTCTCATAGAGACCCTATGTCCCATAACAGTCAAAGCAAGTGTCTTCCTCAAACTAGGTTTTCTTTCCTGAGTCCCCATTCCAGAAGAAACAGACTCACTACTGTTTAGTCATGTGCCTCCCAATGAGAGAACGTTCAATGGCCTAAGTTGTATCTGTTGGTTGCGTTTTAGAGAGATTTGCCTGACTCCTTTGTGTCTGTTTAGGCTTTTAAAGGGGAAGGGAGTATTTCCCAGTGGGGGAAGGCCTGAATTCCCACACTAGCCAGGTATGTGAGAGGGTTCAGGAGAAGCAATTCAGGGGAAGATCCCAAAAGGAGAAAATTTCTCAAAAAGCACACCATGGCATAGAGATGTCTAACTTTGGGGGTTTTTTTATGGCAGTACAGTTTCGTTTATCATTGTATCCTAATTGTATGCCCTTGAATCCATCTTAGTGTCTCTTCAAGGTGAGGGGAACCTATACTAATTACTAGTGTGCCAGTCATGTCTTCCCTGCCATTTTCATATTTCTTTGATCTTAATAGTTGGCTAGGAGCCCACCCAAGTAATGCTGTCCATCCTGGAAGAGAAAATAGTATGAAGATTTTTACATGTCTTACTATGTGTGTGCTGTTCTTTCAGGTCCTTGCCACCGTTCTCTATTAGGAAGCAAAGAGTTAATTTTATAAATTGTTTTTCATTTCTAAAGTACATGAAACTTAGGTTCTAAAGTCATTTCATAAGGTGAAAACCAAAGACGAAGTTACTTCTGAAAATTCTTTGAGTGGCTTCACTGGAAATTGATCTCTTGGCAGTAGAACAGATATTTTTCTCATTTGGCTTTCATTTAAAGGTCATGTAACTTAAATAGTTAACACTAGATTTATATTGACTGTGGTAGTAAGGTGCAAACTGAGTAGTTATGGAGAAGTTGATCCTAAGAAAATGTCAGTTTTCCATATCTTGTTCTATCTGAGGCATTTAGTTCTTCACTAGAATGGAGAGTTAGGTCAGTTTGCCAAATGCTGTATTTATTTTTTTAAATACATCTTTTGATGCAAGGACACTCTTTAAAAAAACAGCCTTTTTGTAACCTATCTCTAGACCTATTTTTCAAGTTGTCTAATAGGTACACTATTTTGCTCTCCTCCCCATATTGAAGATTAGCATACCCTATAGTTGAATTCAATCTTTTCTTTCCCTTAGTGGAAATAAGGTGTATTTCCATAAGGTGGTATATTGGTAAACTGCTTCGTATTTGAGATATTTCATGCCCAGGAATTTAGTTGGTGTTCTCTCAACTGAATTACTGCTGGAGCTTCCTAATGTGGTTATCTGTTTATCTGTATTAATTATATATTCTAGTAGGAATACTGCAAACATGATGGTGAGGAAGGTCCGTGATACCCCAGAAGTTAAGTGCTTTTTGTGGGCTTGTGCATTTTAGGGGCTTGTGGGTCAACAGTTTAAAGATTCTTAGAAGTCCTTGTTACAGATAGTGTTAAGAACCAGTGTTCTGAATGCTATGTATAGTTTTATATTACAAAATCTGAAAACCTGCAAAAACAATGCTATGTATTCTTAAATACACATATTTAGTAGTATATGAAAAAGTGGAGAAGTGGCAGGAACCAAATTTGGGATACTCTGTTACCTCTTGGGGAAAGAAAACAGTCTGGGGAGTACATGAGAGATCATCAGTTATATCTTCAGTTATATCTGGAGCATTTCTTAAATTTGAAGGAAGTACAGTAAAAATGTTAAGCTTTACTTAACTATCAAGCTAGATACATGGGTACTTTTAGGATATGACTTAATTTTAAAAATTGTAAGTCACTTCTGGTGTGCTATACTAGTAGATATGTTGAAAAACCAAAACCTTTGTCTTCTGCTTAAAAACTGTCAGTGAGTTCCCATTCCCTCTGGGATCCTCTTGGACCTGATATTGATTCAAGGTTCTGAAAATGATCCAGCACTGATTAACTTTTCTGGCCACAACTGCTACGCCCATACTACACCTTGTTGTGTCTCTGGTACACCAAACTACAAGCAAATTTTCACACCCCTGACTTGGAATGAGTTTCTTTACTGAGAATGCATATCTCTCCTATCAGGACACAGCTCAAATGTCACTGTTTAGAGGCAAGGTTAGTGGTAACTTTTCAGGATTCATGATGCAATTGAATGCCTTAATTTTAAGCACTTAGGTTGTTGAAATGTAATTTTTTTGTTTTTACATGTGCCTGCTTTTTATTAGCTCAGTATGTTGGGGGAGGTATTCGTGTTGGGTTTTTTGTTTGTTTGTTTTTTAATCTTTGTTTTCAGGCCTAACATGCTTGACACCAAAAGGGTAGTCTCATATAAATGAATAAATGTTTTGATGACGAAGCTTTAGCTAATATTACACTTTAAATTTTAGAAATGATTTAAATTAACATCTACTTTCTGTGAATAGATCGAAAGTTAACTCTTTACTAGATAGGCAGTAGCTCTAGGAACCAGAGCAAGCTATAATCTCAGGGCCAAAACTTGCCTATCTATATGTCAAATCAGCTTGTTGCTTTCTCCATCACCCAATGTGGCTTTTTTTTTTTTTAATTCACCATGGGTGAATTTAAATACATGGCACATGTATTTTAAAACTAAAATTCAGGGCACATTCCTGCCAAACAGCTCTAGGTCACATCCTTATAGGTCCTCATTAGAGAAGGAAGAAGTGTCCTTTCCTAGTTTGAATTTGAAGAATTGGGCAGAACTGCAGAATAGGCTGATAAAGTCAAGTCTTGGCTTTGGTTACTTCTCAACTCTTTGAGCTAATTACTGAGGCTGAAGGGACAAATTCTGTGAGAATTGGTTTTTGATGGCTGACAAATCACATTATATTTTCTTGTGCTATGGGTATAATAATAATATGACAATTGTTTGTTACCTTAGAGTTGAATGCTGGCTGATAACCTGATTTAAAAAACCTATTTTGATCCTCAAATAACTTTACATAGGTCATTTTTCAATGTTGAATTTAAAGTAGATTTTAGTACATAAATTAATTGGCCTGATTTTTATTTAAATCTTTTATTCAGAAATGATTTGGTCGTGGAAAATAAGGCATTTAGAAATTATTTGAGCAATAAGAGCCTGCAGTTACAGGAGTAAAATGTTGAAATTCAGTGCTTAAGTAACTGAAATTATACCTTAACTCTAAAGGAGTGATAATGTCAACATTATAAAGGTTTATAAATATCAGTGTGCAGAAAAACTAAAATATTTTCTTAATGTTCTTCATAATTCAAATGTTTAACTTTCAAGTAGTATATTGATGTATTGTAGGTCAGCTTTCATATTACTGAGCTTTCATTCATAACAAAGTTATGTTTACATCACTGTAGGGTATTTTGTTATACCAGCCATGATTAAATTGGTTTTTATATAAAAATAACTGCTATGTATTTTCTTCAGGCATTTTTAGCAAATCATTTATTCAGAACATTAATGTATTCAGTACATAATTTGGGGTAGATCAGGGTAAGAAGCTCATTTCAGTAATAACTGAATTCAAGTTCTTACTGGACATTTTTAGATTGAACCACATGAAATTGCAGTTTTTGTAGTTCAAACATGGCCAAATATTAGTAATTTTGTACAACTCAAGCTAATAACAAGGTTTTTTTAAACCTCCATCGACAGATATTCCTTGAATCGCTGACCTTGTGTTAATTAATGTATAATATCTCATGGCAGTGTAATTGCTAGATGACTGCATCATAGACAGCTAAGCATAAAGGTGTTCATCACATAGGTGAAAACTTAACATGGGCTAAGGCTTTAATGTGTAGCCTATTTATGGATCAATTTTCCTTCTTAATAAATACGATTTCAGTGTCTACCCAGAAAATTTTGCCTTAGGGATGAATGGGTGGTATGATTGTGTAGTACCTAAGTACATCATGTGTCAGGTTTTGTGCCAAAGGGCTTTAAGTCTCATTCATTCTTCTTAAAACTTCTGTGCAAATAGTCATTTGTAAAGATGATGAAATAAACCTAGGAAATAGTGGTTCTAAGTTGGATTGAAAGTCAGATTTCCTTAAGGAAACGTAAAGAGGAAATTAGGCTGCACAAACTAGCTTCTGGTTTCTCTCTTCTTTTTGGTGGGCTAGTTACACAATAGAACTTGTGGTATAAATTTTGGAGCATAGGAAAATTCTGTGTTCAAGTAAGACTATGGGATGGTGTTTAAGTATTACGCCGTTACAAAGAAGTGGCTGATCGTGGAAATGCAGATAATCAATGTGTAAAACTTAATCTAGCCTGTGAAAAAGTTGTTTGCTCGGTAATGGGTAGTTGATTAAATCAAGTTACCAGTACTTTTTTTGCTCACATGTTTCAGAATCAATTTATATTTTGTAAGGTTTTTATTTTAAACATACATGATTTCTTTTAATGTACTGTTTAACTCTGAGATAAGAGTTCTTGTAATTTCTACTGATCAGAATCAGAAGTGTTTGACATAAATTTTCTCCTATTCTTAACTATATTAAACATAAGAGGGTCTATTTATGTAGTAAGCATATAGGTCTCACCTGATTACATCATCCTCACATTTTGAATCCTGGGATCTCTGGCTGTCTTGATAACCTTTATAAGCAGTCATGGTGTGAGTTTCAGAGGCAAATTGGCAGAATGTATCAGAATAATTTTTTTCCAGTTTTCTTGAGATACCGTTGACATGTAACATTAGTTTTTGATGTAAACATAATAATTTGATCTGTGCGTATTGTGAAATGATTACCACAAGAATGGTTCCTCACTGATTATTGCTTTTTTATTTTAATGGAGTGAATGAATCCAGGCTCATCATTCCAGAACAACTGGCCATTTTCTGAAGTGCAATTTGATCATATGATAAAGGCAAATAATTGCTGTAGTTATTTTCCTGCAGTGTTGTATAGTCCCTGAATGTTTTTAGAAGCCCATTATGTCTCATGAGTCTATAAACTTCTACAGGGATTTATATACAGATAAGTAGCTACGTTATCTTAAATGTATTTTTAAAAACCTAGTAAAGAAACAACTATTTTCTTACTAGATAATCTGTTTTTGTTATGCACAAGTCATTAAAGGGCTAAGTACATATTTTTTTTTGTAAATATAAGGTCAGATGGCATTGTGGAAACTGTATGGTAGTTGCTAAGAGAAGACTTCTACCTAAAGAGATAGGTACTTCTAGAGATGTGATTTTACTCATTATTGAGTAAAAGACAAGGTTGAGCCAAGGCAATAAGATCAACCTAAAAAGGGTACTTATCTAGCGCCCTGAGAAATTTTTCAAGTGGAAAATGAGGTCCATGGATAGTTTGATTCAGAAAGAAGAAAGGATTTAGGACAAAAATGAGGGCCTCTCAGATGGTCTGCAAGATGAGCAAATGATACAGATCTTGAGAACTGTCTTTTGTAGGTTTTTAGGCTATGAAAGTATGTGATTACAATATTTTTATTTATAAGAGGACAGCTGTTTGTTCATGTAATAAAAATTTTCATATTGATGTGTACGTATACTTTTGTGAACCCTAGTCAAGATGATTGTCTTGGGTAAATAACTATACCTACTGTATCGCAGGATCTGGGTTAGGTTTACTTAAATGTTTTCTTTTTCTAATAGAGTGTATTATTTATGTGAATAGTGATTGTGTGTCCTTAAGAGAATGAGGTGAAAATGAACTGGAAGCAGACTGTCTTTACTTACTGTTTTCTGCCTTGGTGTAGGAACTTAGTGATTTGGCCCGTGACCCTCCGGCACAATGTTCTGCAGGTCCAGTTGGGGATGATAGTAAGTAACTTTCAAGTTAGTTTTTATGGCTAATTTCATAAAAGCTTGTATATTTTTAGATAATAATAAGAGTTTTTCTTTTTTTAGTGTTTCACTGGCAAGCCACAATTATGGGACCTGTAAGTATTAAGAATTTAAAATTTTTTGCTTTCAATCAAAAATTTAGCATCTATCTAGTTGTTATTTTTAATTTAGTCTTTAGGTTTCTTTTATTATGTCATAAATTCTGTTTTGGATATGCTGTAGTTGTACTTTTCTTCTGAAAGAAAGAGTAATGTAATGAATTGTTTATTTCTTACATATTGTATGTGTTTGTCCCTGTTTTCTAGAGTGTAGCATCTCTTACCTGTCATATATCTCTTCACACCAATCTAGTTTTCCTTCATGGCAATATAAAGCATTGTCACAGAGCTTCATATTATTTATGGAGCCATTTAATTTACTGGCTCTACCATGGTGTTATTCAAAGATCCTACTCTTTTTGGGTAACTGCCCCAAATATAGCTTTGTGTTATTTTGATATTTGATTTTTTTTCCTGGAACTTTTAGTTTTATACAAAATTTGAGTATCTTTAGGTAGAAAGTGATATTTTGAATACAGCAAAATTCCTTTCTATCCTGGGTAGATAAGAAACTGTATATGCTGGATAATTGAATATTCTGAATTATGGATACCATCTAAGAATTTCACAGAATTAGAACGCAGTAAAACATCCTGGGGTAAGACCGTATCTTGCACAATACTTAACTTTTTTTTTTTTTTTTTTACTTAGAAGGCACTTTCAGATTTCTGTGCTAAGTTTGATGTGTGTTTTACTGAATGTTCTGCTTTCTTCCTTTTTTAATAGTTTAATCTCAACATAAATGGCAATAATATATTAGGGCTAGATAATGGTCATTAAGTAGACATTTATAATTCTAAAAGGAGAAATACCCTTGGACAAGTTGGCCAGCATATGGGTTGGATCAGCAACTGTTTGTTCAGCAGTTCAGATTTTGACATTTTCAATCCTTTTTTCTATCTCGGTTAATGTGAGCCCCTGCTATATGCAGCCATGGAAGGATACTAATCATACTAGGTATGATACTAATCAAGGATAGTAGACATGATCCTTCTCAGTCTTTACGAAACTTAACATCTACTGGGAGGCAGACAATTAAAATATGGGAACCAAGTAATATGTATAAAATGCTTAATAGAAGACATTTATGGGAAACAAGCAGGGATGATTTAGAGTGATTATGAAATGTTATGACCTAGAGGTAGGAAGATTATGAAACATTAAATCAAATTTAGAGGAGAAGGTGGTATATTTAGTTTAATAATGTGAAGTATACGTAGATTCTAATAAAAACTGCAAAGTCTAGGATTATTCATTTTCAGTCTCAAGGACTTCTTTTTTTGCGTTTTAAATTTTATTTTGCTTTTAAAAAGTGCTTTTTCTAATTGGTAACAGATTATTTTTAGTAACACATTAATTAACTAGTGGTTTTACCCACTTCGGTCCATGAAGTGTTTTAAAATTTGGCAATGTTTTCATTTAAAACAAACAAACCTCCCAACTAGGCATTCTCATTCTCACAAGCAATATAGTAGCTTGGGATAGAGTAGCAGCTGCTTCCCTTTTTTAGATGGGGTTTGTCTGTCATAGTTTCTACCAGAGCTACTTCATTTTGCCTACCTAGAATCTGTAGGCACTTAAAATTGCATCTTCTAGAATTTTTCCATTATAGATCACTAATTTTCAAAGCAAAGAATTCAATAAAATGCCTTATTGTATCTGTACAAACGAAGCTCATCTTTTGATCTAGTGGGTGTTTTAACATAGTCTCACTGTAAAAATTAGTTGTTAGTACTAATACAAAAAAGAGTTAGTAATCAAGACTTCCAGTTGTATGGCGTGCATAACTAACTCTTAAAACCAGTGTGAAGTTTTTCTGCTTGACCTTTGAGGCTTCACTTAACTTAAGGTGTATACCTACAGTAAAATGAAAGTGAAGCATAAATGAGTAATTTATCTAGTAATTATCCAGAGAATAGAAGATAAAAAATTGCTTATCCTGACAGGTGTTTTTTAGCCTGTTTACTTAATTTGCTTTTATTTTTCAAAGCGTTTTTTTATTTTATATACCTTCTCAGATTATGGCTATATCAGCAACCTTTTAATATATTTTAATGGCCAACAGTTTTCTCTTAAAAAGAAAAAATTTGATTTTCAGAACTATTTAAATATTTCTTGATTAACAAAAACAAAAAATATATTTATACCACAACTGTAGTTTTGCTTTGGCTGTGTTATTCCCTGAAATGTACTTATTTTCTAGAGAGGTTAATTCTCAGTGTATAATTTCAAGGAGGATTCAAAGGTTATACAAACTCATGCAAAATACCAATCTCGTGCTCTTTATAAGTAAACACCTAAGTTTAGATGCTGACTTGTAAATAGTTAATGATTACTCTTACTGTGTAGTCAGTGAAACATCTTGTGTTATTATTTTGGCTTTTAATTGCATCTTTGTGTCAAAGCATCACAGTTTGATTAGGTAAATATGACTTTATTTTGTTAGTATGCTGCCCTATGTGGGATGCAGGTGTGACCCAAAACAACAGAACCAGTGGGGTAATAACCTGTAATTGCAGATTTGCTGGAAGAACAAATGATAGTAAAATTGTTTTTGCTTTGGAGTATTTCTTCAGGCCAGTGAGAGTGAATGACTGCCACAAAACTTAAAAGATTTGACTTTCTAAAGAATAGAGCATGTAATTTAAGTTTTAATAAGAGAAACTATGGCATTTTAGTGAATTATAGTAAGGAAATGCTCTTGGTTATTGAAAGTTAGGCAAAAATGCTTGGTTCTGATAATTATATGCTGGCTTATTTTTAAAGGTAAGATACTTTGGAAGCACAAATATTCATAAAAACTAAACCTATGAAAGAATTGAGAACATTGCTAGTTAATGTGGTTTTTAAACTTTGGTTGGCTTTTCAGTACTATATTAAGGCAATTTCTATTAAGAATTGATGCATTAAAGAGAGATTAAATTCCTTACCTATTCTTAATATTTACATGCTTGATTTTTCTTTAATAACTGGAAATGAAGCTAGCAGAAAGAAATATTTTGAAATTATTTGGAGAGCCACACTGACTTCTAATCTATGATATAGCCATAGAAGAAAGTACAGGTGTACCTCAGAGATATTGTGGGTTCAGTTCCCCATCACCTCAATAATGCTGATCTCACAAGTGAGTTGTTATTCTTTCTGCTGGTAAGAGGTCTTGGCTTCGATTTGGTGTTTTTGTTTTTGTTTAAGCGTAGTAAAATGAGGTATGCCTGTACCATAACTGTGAATAATGTAACCTTTGACAGCCTGAGCAGAATCAGCTTTAAAAAAAAAATTCTGAAATAAAATTGAATTGCTGGTATTTTATTGGGCCTTAAGCATTATTTTTTCCATTTATGTTAAGTGTATTATGTTATTTCCTGCAACATCTAATGATACATAAAAACTCTTCTCCTGAAGTACTTTACTCATTAAGAAGCTTTGTAGTCTAGCGGAAAAGGGAAAAGTAAAAATGTGTGTTAAAATATGTACGTACAGAGGTATAAGAGAAGGGTAGCCAGCAGATTGGACTGGAGGGAAGGCTATATTTATGTATGGTCTGACAGATAAAGAATATTTCAAGCAGTGGAAAAAAGAAAATGTGAAACATAATTATTTTATGTGAAGCAATGAGAGAATATTTTGGTGGAAAATAAAACTAACTGAATTAGTGGGAACCAGATCATAAAACATTCAGAGTGCTTCAGAGTTTGAACTTTATCTTAAAGCTATGCTAGATTTCAGTTTCAAGCAGGGGAATAACTTGTGTCTTAAAGACGACCACTTAAACAATAGGGTGTGGGACAAATTAGAGGGGAAAGCCAGAGTGAAGGCAGGAATACCAGTAGCAAGTCATTGCCATAATGGTAGACAAAAGGTAGAGTAGTCCTCCCTTTTCCATGGGAGGGTATCTTCTAAGACAAACCCCCAGGGGATGCCTGGAGTCATGGATAGCGCCAGACCTTTTATTTACTTACACACACACACATTCTCATCCTCCCTCCCCCTCCCTCTCCCTCCCCCCCCTCCCTCTCCCTCCCTCCTTCCCTGCCTCCCTCCTTCCCTCCCTCTGTGTGTGTGTGTACACACAGTATATATAGTGCGTATGTATACATACATACACACACTGGTTTTATTTTCTCTACATATTTATGATAAAGTTTAGGCACAGTAAGATTAGAACAATAACAGAATAGAGCAATTATAACAGTATATTGTAAAAAAAATTATTTGAATTATGGGCTTTTCGTAAAATATCTTACTGTACTGTGTACCTTTTTGTGTAAAAGTGAGTACTTTTTGGCTTTTCTTTGGCCTACCCAAATTACAGCATCCCTACTTTTACCCCTTGGGGTCATTATTAAGTAAAATAAGGGTTACTTGAACACAAGTGCTGTGATGCTATCATCTGATACCAATGGACTAAAGGACCTGGAACATACGCAGTCTAGGTATGCTGGACAGAGGGATGAGTCATGTCTGGGGTGGGATTGAGTGGGAAAGCACACTAAGAATGGCATATAATTTAAAACTCATGAAATTGTTTTTTTTTTTGGGGGGGTGAATTTTCTATTTAATATTTTCTGACTGTGAATAAAAAACTGCAGAACTGAAATCACAAGGGAGGAACTACGGTAGTTAATATCTTGAGCTAAGTAACAGTGGCAGTGGGTATAAAGAGGAGAGTAAGATAGAAAACTTCAAGAGATTTTAAGGATCATTAAAATTCAGTAACTACTTTGAAGAGATAAGACAGTTGATGATGAGATCCTCATTTCTGGCCTTAGGATTGTGATAGGAGTTTTCGACACATGAGATATCCAAATAGAAATACTTGTAGGCATTTGAATACATGTCCTGCCATGAATAACTACATTAGAGAAAATCTCAAGAGTTACCAAAAATAAGTATGGATCAGGAGATAAAAAGATGAATCTGTGTGGAACATTACCGACACTGAGAAGAAGCAGCATGTAGGAAAACTTAGGGTAGAAGGTTTTGAAAGAAGAGATCCAATAATAAATTTGGATTTCTAAGATTTCAGTCAATTTACCAATAAAAGTATCTCTTTTTGTTTTTCTTTGTTATATATTCTGTTTGCTGACAATTTATGGTAAATTGGATGTACAGCATCAGATTTTTAGGTGGCATAGTTTAATTATCTCTGCATCTTGTGGTTTTACCAATTATTTCTCTTTGTTTTGGTGGAATTTTAGTGTTAAATTGTAACCTTGAAATACTTTCATTTTATAAATTCTTTTTTTGAATTGAAATGAAATGAATTTTGTCTTTGCTTAAATCTCATTAGATAACCTTCATTCAGAAGCAGTCAGATATAGCACTTGACTTGGAATGAAAGCTTAAACAACTTTTGGATGTGGGTTTTACAAAAAAAAATGTATAGGATTTTTTAAAATTGTTAACCTTGTGCAGTAGAAACACATTTTCAGTATTACTTTATGTTATAAAAGTATGCTATTTCAAGCATTTATTCCTAGTCAATATAGCCATATTAACAAAGATACGTTAATTTAATATATTTTAGTTTCTGATGTTTTGCATTGATTTTTTCCTATGCCTCTCAGATGCTGCTTTTGCAGTCTTAGTTTTTGTTTTTTTTGTTTTTTTAATTAAAATTTTGTAAACAATACAAAAAGGAGGGACTTTACCATAGGAAGAACTAACTTTAAATTGTAGTTCTTTTATTTCCTAATTGTGTGTTTCTTTGAATGTGATTCTTCATCAGTAACTTGACCTTTAAATAGGTATACCCTGTTCATTTTTCATATCTGTAACATTTCAATTCATGTCTCTTTACCAGACTGTAAGCCTATCAATATGAAGGAATTTTTCTTTGTGTCCCTTATATAATAGAAGAGAGATTAATTTGAGTAGTATTTTACTATTTTACAGAGTTCTTGGGGTTAAATGAGGTACATTAAAGTGTCAGAACTATAAAAGGTTTTACTTAGCCTAACACCCAGAAAGTGGCATACTGAAAAGGTGTTCTTAGTGCTATACGCCTACTCTAGTGGAGTGGGGTGGATGTTGGTAGTAATTCACTCACTCTACATTTTAAAATGCATCTTTGCCTGTCTAGGGGTAATAAAACAATTTCATATTTTCTTTTACCTTAAAATCATGGATTAGGTCACTAACTTCTGTCATCACTGTTTGATTGGTGTGGATTAGCAGTTTTCGTAAGACCTGGGTGTGAATCTTGGTTCTGCGATACACCATTTGTACACCTGACTAAATTACTTATTTAAGGCCCATTTTATTCATCCATAAAACAAGGACAATGTTATCTCTTTCTTGGTATTGGTTAAATTAATGTAAAATTCTAGCAAGTAGTTTCATTCAAATGTTACTTCATACTGATATTGTATGTAATATTTATTTGCCAAGGGAGTTCTTCATAATAAAGTTATAATAAGCAAAGCAGCAAAGGAGAAGGACTACTGCTATAGCGTGAAATTTTGTTTTCCTGTGTATTGATTTGCTGTGGAGAATTCAGTATACTTTTGAAGAAAAAACTTCCATGGTTTCAAATGAGGAATTTGAGGGCCGATTGAGAATTGAACTATTTAAAAAGCTGTTTTTGTTCTGCTTCTATTGAAGGTAGTTGTATGTTACCTACGATAGCTAATATTTTGGTTTGCCAGTGGCCAGAGTAGTACAAAGCCATCTGTGTGTATTTGACTGTCATTCTACAAATGTAAGAATTTATTTTCAAATTACAGTTTGTTAAAATACATTATTATGTAGACTTTATTGCTAAGTGTGCTTTTCCTTTGTGAGAATGAAGACCTGGAACACTTGCATTCTGCATAATTTTTGAAATACTTTTGGTGATTTATGTAAAATGGGATCTAAGTAAATTAGGGTTCATTGTTCTGTAGTAAATTATGATTGTTTTTCCATTAATGTGAACTGAATTTTAGATGATTTAGCCTTTTATTACTGTGTAAATAGGTGATTTGTTTGTATAAGAGAAATGCTTAGAAAATAGAATTGTCATATAGATTATTTAGCAATAATATTTTAAGTATCAGTTAAGCATATATATATTTTTTTTTTTCACAGAATGACAGCCCATATCAAGGCGGTGTATTCTTTTTGACAATTCATTTTCCTACAGACTACCCCTTCAAACCACCTAAGGTAAGTTTTTTTTCCCCAAAAATCTCTTAGTATAGATTTATGCTTTATTTCAGAGTAATATAGCATTCTTAGAAATAGGGAACAGACAGACAGCTGTCAGAGAGGAGAAAGGTTGAGGGCCTGGGTGAAAGGATTGAGGTGGGGGAACAGATTACCAGAGGGAAAGGGGAGTGGGAGGAGGTAGAAGGGGGGTAAAGGAAGGATAAATGGTGATGGAAGGAGACTCAGCTTGGGGTGGTGAATGCACGGTGCAAATATACAGATGATATAGAATTGAACACCTGAAACCTATATAATTTTATTAACTACTGTCATTCCAATATTTCAATAAAAAGGAAAAAAAATAAGGTTCTGCATAATTAAGGCTATAAATTGGTATATGTATATATAATGGATAAGAGTAAATGAGGCTGAATGTATATTTAATTGAGTCACTGAAATAGAATTCTGTTAATCTTTAGTTAAAAAACAACTAAACCTGGATATGAACTTTGTAAATGGAGATAAGAATTGCCTTATTTTCAGTGTTGTTAGTCTTGAATATACTGTGTGGAATTTTTTCCCCTTTATTATTATATTTATACAGAATTTGTATTACTAACCCTAGTATTTTGTTAAAGATTTCTAGTGTTCACTATACATTTTCATATATTGCTACAACTTATACCATGATTGTGTTGGAGTTTAGACAAACTGTAATCATTTTGGGATTTGAATTTGCATACATAACTGAGTAATCCATCAAAACATTGATTTGCTAAATGCACTGAAGTAGACTAGTTTACAGATACCAAAACATGGTCCTTGGCTTTTCGAAGCATTTGGCACAAATTCAACCTGTATGAATAAACTATAGGAGATAATGTAGATGTAGAACATTGGCTCTTAATTATAATCATCTGCATCATCTTACGGGTGCAATATGACATTTACTTTAGATACAATATTTAGGGGTGTACATTATATTTTATGTACAGTGGAAATACAAACAAACATACTTTTGCAATGTAATATTTTAAATGAGCTGGTCTATAAATTTTGGGTCACAATCAGCAATTCATTTTTTAATGAATGTTAAAATAAAAATAGGGTCAAAGTTAACCTTCAGAGCATCCGCCATGTCATTGAGAATAACATTTTTGCCCCAAAGTTGTACTTTTCATTTTAATTTTAATAAGAGGGAGCCCCTGAGGGATCTTGGTCAGAATATAAAAAAACAGTCTCGATTTTGGTCTTATATTTGGTATAAATTAGGTTTTAGCCATTTGATTTTCTCTAATTGTGACAATATTTTAAGTCTTGCTAAAAATCTTCTACTTAAGTTTAGGATGCTTAATTTTATTTGGGAGAAAAACCTAAAGTTTTGTGTTTTTGTTTCTTTAATTTTAGGTTGCATTTACAACAAGAATTTATCATCCAAATATTAACAGTAATGGCAGCATTTGTCTCGATATTCTAAGATCACAGTGGTCTCCTGCTTTAACTATTTCTAAAGGTAAAATATTTTTAGAGGAATAGTCTCAAATGGCTCTGATTTTCTAATAGTTAGAGTTTCTGTTGTGGGCCTATTTATCTGAATCTTTAGTATACCAACTTTTTGGTAAGAGGTAGGGAAGGAATAATAAGTTGTATAATCTTTGCTCTTTTAGCAGAACTGATTGAAGAGGGTTTGTGGGATGAAGTTAAAATTCAAATTAGGGTGTTGGGGCATTATTTGCAGATAATTGTAAATAAAGCAAAGTTTATTTTCATTGATTCTTGTAATATTTTTCCATCTCAAACTACTTGCACATCTCATTTGATTACTTACTGTCTTAACTAAAATGGTATACCTAAATTTAAATGGCACTTTCATATCTGGAGATTTCTATTGCAGGACAATTTTGTTTTTGCTTTTTGTTTGTTTTTCCAATAAAAAGCATTTTGAAAGAAGCCTTTAGTTAGCCTTTTTTAAAAAACTTTTAGGAAAGTATTATGTAAACGCAGTAGGTTGTTCCTACTTAATAATAGTCTGAAAATGAGAGAATCCTCTTGGAAGTCTATTAGAGCAGATTCATTCTGCTCTTCTACTTTTAATACGGATTTATTGTGCTGTGTGTCATCTTAATAAGTTGCCCAGTCTCCAGGTGAATATCCCAGATGGAGTTAGAGTATCTCTCTCACCTTTTTGAATGACTCTGGTGCCTTTTATGTCACTTTTACCCCACAAATAAAATCACATGTCACAAAACTATTTAATGGGAAGGAAGTCTGCCTTCAGTACTTTTCAGTTTCTGGTATTGGCTTAGCATTACTTAGGTTCATATGTTTGTACAGTGCATTTGAATCTCTTTAAGGGGTGGTAGGCATAGCGTTTCTCAAACTTAAAACTAGAATCATTTTTAGTGGAGAGAAAAACAATTTGGGTTAATGTTGCCATAATTTTTTCAAGCGTGAGAAAATTTTAGACCTATTTTCACTGTCTTGGGTACATTTCTGTTTTCTTTCAAATTAGGTTCTCTTACCACCAGATACCTGGTATTATGTATACCTTAAATACTAGTTTTCCAGTTTTTATCTGTGTCCCCTGCACCTGCCCTTGGATGTGAAGTTACATTTTCTGTAGTATATTACATTAATGCTTTTTCACACACCAGGCCTTTAAAATGAATTTGATAGGGTATTGAAAGCTCAGTTAGTAATAGACCTTGGGGTTGTTTGATTTAGCCAATACTCTTGGGTATATGGCCTCTGCCTAATAAATTCAAGGGGACAAAAACATAGTCAGTTTTGTGAAACCTCCCTGGGAGCAGGACAGAGATTGGATATCTTATTATTCTGAACAGCTAAGAATAAAATGGTATCGATGTTTTCCAGATATTCTTACTCCAGTTATTTTTCCCCCCTCAGAGTACCAAGAAACTCCAGTGACTTATATACTAATGGCACTTAATTATTTTTAAAGATGATAAACTAATATGCCATTATTTGACTACATTGGAACTCCTGAGTTTGGCAGTTTTTATCGCTAGTATTAATCCTGATCTATTTTTAGCATTTATTTACCAGGAGCTTGTCTCCTCTGAAGCAAAATATCTGTAAATCTTTATCTCATTGAGATTAAGCTATAAACTAATAAAAAATATTTTGAGGGTTGAGGTTTATAATGCAAGTTTTTATTTTCATACTGCTTTATTTACTAAATACAGTGTGAAATACTGTTGTATTTATAAATACAAGTTTTATTTTTCATACTGTTTTTATTTCCTGACCAGGAAAGATGCTTCATAAAATTTTAGTCTTTAATTTATTGAGACTTGTTTTGTGGCCTAAAATACATCAGGAATGTTGTGTGTGCACTTAAAATGTATATTCTGCAGGTTTTGGATAAAATGTTCTTAAATTATCTAGTTGCTAACATTTCGAGCCATTGTTTTCTTAATGATTTTTCCATCTGGATGATCTGTCCATTGATTTAAATGGGTATAATAGTGTTTTTAAATAGTTTTCTTTATCCAGATTCCTGATGGTGAGTAACATTTGTTTTCTTGCAGTTCTTTTATCCATTTGTTCACTGCTATGTGATCCAAACCCAGATGACCCCCTAGTGCCAGAGATTGCACGGATCTATAAAACAGACAGAGATAAGTAAGTATGTAGTAGTTTAAGGAAATAATATAAAACTTTTTTTCTTAGTGAGTTAGGTTTATACTCTGCTCTTAAGTGGTAATGCCAAGAAGACTTCATGCTTATTTCTGGTAAGATGATAGAAATCTGTAGGTTTTAGTTTGTGACAGTGAATAGCCCTCTAAAATGTTTTGTTTTTCTAACCTGTTCTATACTTTGTCACTTGAATTATTAAGCTTTGGGAAGAAAGCAATTCTTCATCCCAATTAAGTTTTTGGAAAAAAATATTGGTACTGTTGTAAAAATTTCATCTATATTCCTCAAATATTTGAATTATTTTTATGTACAGCCTCACCATTATAATTTCTGTATTATCATTAATGCGAAGTATACTTGTTCAATTAGGTACAATAGGTTAGCAAGAGAGTGGACAGAGAAATACGCTATGTTGTAGGGTAAGAGGATCTGCACTCTATGGTGCGCTTATTCATGGTACTGCCAGCACTTGAGTGCTGCATGCTCTAAGGCACTGTATTGTATTAACTAACAAAAGGTAACCAATGTGGCAGTTTTCTGAAAACTGTTCCTTTAACTGCTTGATCTGTTTAGCGTGAAAGCATACCCAGTAGTTATTATTGCTTGAGAGTATTTTTGCATGATATAGCAGTTGTATAGCACTAGTAAGAAATGGAAATTTAGTATCTTTCAAAACTCCAAGGTGTTTCAATTTTAATTTTAAAATTGTTACATTTTAAACTTTATACCAATATTATATGGAATGTGGTAATGAAGTTCAAATTTCCCAAGATGATAATGTGAGGGGAAAATTTTAATTAAGCCTAAGCATCTAAACTAAATCTTCATTACTGACATGCATGCATTAGTGTCAGCTCTCCTTTGTGGCTCCCTGTATGCTTAGTGAAACCATCATTTTAAAGTGCTGGCTTTTTGAGAGGGTATCCTTAAAGATAACCATGAATTGGTAGAAAGAACTATATTTTAAGTTGAGAAAAGTGGTTGAACCCTGTTTAGTTCTTGGTTTAAAATGAAGTTAGTTAATACTTCATAAAGTTCAAACCATAAATACCTAAGTTGTTCTGTGCCCTTGTATATTCATTTCTTACAGTTGTTACTTTTTCTTTTTTTCTTTTTTTTTGTAAGACTATGGCATGGGTGTAAAAGGGAGAGATGATGGCATTTATCAATATTAGTGATCCTCCTCAATAGTGAATAACCTTGCTTGTGTGTGAATTACCTGTTGATCTTTTTAAGTGAAGATGCTTCTAATAGTACTCCTACAGATTCCCATTCATCAGGTCTCAAGAGTGGGGCTTGTTATCTCCAATCAACACACTATTTAAAAATGACGAGTGGTTCTAATGAATCATACCACATATACCCACCTCATCTTCAAAACTATTCTTTTACCATACTCCCAATTTCATCTTAATCTTCTGCCAGTGCCAATCTCAAAGGTGTTTTCTCTTCTGATATTACCCAGGGTCAAGTAAAGTCTAGGATTCAGGTAAAATGGTTTAGTTAACAGTTCTGGCTTTGATGGAAATTTCTATACATGTACAGAATGTGTACTGTTCTGCCATAACTCCATGATGAACTGGAAAATAATTTTTTTAATGTCAAAATTTATTGGAATGGATACTAATGATAGATTTTCTAAGAACATTAGTTCAGAGATAAAAGGTCTTTGATTTTTGTTAGCCTTCCCAATGTCAGTGCCACTTTACTTTGTTTGGTAAAATATTATTTGTAGTGGGGTGCTTTTGAGGGGGGAGCATAAAGTTCTCATTTTCCACAATGCTTTGAGTGCCAGTGTTAATTCTCCCAGTTAGCTTTAGTCCAACTATAGCCATTAGATGACTCCACGACAAGTCTGGAGGTAAAACAGAAGTTTTTCCCTTTTAAGTATTTTTTATTTTAACTTTTAAAATAACATATTCTTTATTTACAGGTACAACAGAATATCTCGGGAATGGACTCAGAAGTATGCCATGTGATGCTACCTTAAAGTCAGAATAACCTGCATTATAGCTGGAATAAACTTTAAATTACTGTTCCTTTTTTGATTTTCTTATCCGGCTGCTCCCCTATCAGACCTCATCTTTTTTAATTTTATTTTTTGTTTACCTCCCTCCATTCATTCACATGCTCATCTGAGAAGACTTAAGTTCTTCCAGCTTTGGACAATAACTGCTTTTAGAAACTGTAAAGTAGTTACAAGAGAACAGTTGCCCAAGATTCAGAATTTTTTAAAAAATGGAGCATGTGTATTATGTGGCCAATGTCTTCACTCTAACTTGGTTATGAGACTAAACCATTCCTCACTGCTCTAACATGCTGAAGAAATCATCTGAGGGGGAGGGAAATGGATGCTCAGTTGTCGCATCAAAGGAAGCAGCATTGTTGTAGCAGCATCCATTCTTGTATAAGCCTTCCATTGTTAGAGATATGAGGTTACATGATATACTTTATGCTCATAACTGATGTGGCTGGAGAATTGGTATTGAATTTATAGCATCAGCAGAACAGAAAATGTGATGTATTTTATGCATGTCAATAAAGGAATGACCTGTTCTTGTTCTACAGAGAATGGAAATTGGAAGTCCAACACCCTTTGTATTCCAAAATAGGGTCTCAAACATTTTGTAATTTTCATTTAAATTGTTAGGAGGCTTGGAGCTATTAGTTAATCTATCTTCCAATACACTGTTTAAATAGCACTGAATAAATGATGCAAGTTGTCACTGGATGAGTGATCAACTAATAGCTCTGCTAGTAATTGATTTATTTTTCTTCAATAAAGTTGCATAAACCAATGAGTTAGCCGCCTGGATTAATCAGTATGGGAAACAATCTTTTGTAAATGCAAAACTGTTTTTGTATATACTGTTGGGATTTCCTTCATTGTTTGACATCAAATGATGATGTAAAGTTCAAAAGGGTGAATATTTTACCATGTTCAGTTAAAAGTGCACAGTCTGTTACAGGTTGACACATTGATTGACCTGATTTATGCAGAGTTAATAAGCTATTTGGATAGTGTAGCTTTAGTATGCTGCACATGATACCGGCAACCCTGGAGTTCATAGATGGACTTGGAACCCAGCAGGTTTGAACATGTATATGGAGTTTAGGAAATTTATTTTCCAGGTGCAACCCCCATCGAACTAAATTTTTTCTGTATCTTGTACACTTGACAGCTAAAAAACCATTACATGGGAGTAATAATGGGCTTAAATTTACAAAATAAAGTATTGTTTTGGTGTGGGAGTTGTCATGAAGGCTGTGTTGAAGTAACTTTTAACTGTGGGATATTGAGTATCCATTGAAATGGATTTGTTCAGCCATTTACATTAATGAGCATTTAAGTGCAACAGATACATTTCAGGTGACTTAACATGAATGAATAAAAGTCAATGCTATTGGATAATTTTTTGTTTGACAAGTGCTATGTGTGCCACTAATTTCTGTAGTAACAAGGGCATTATCATTCTTCACCCTTCCTAATTCTCACCATATAGTTTTACTTCTTTTTTCCTAGTTATTTTGATTTGTCTATTGCTTTCTTAAAATCTTGTATTCAATTTGTAGCACGTCTGTGACTTTTCTCCACTTCCACATTTTTGCACTGCTTACCTTATGTGCAATCTTACTCTTCGTCTGCACAGATGTGGAAAGCTAGATATAAAATAAATGTTAAAGCTTGATTTTTATAAACATTTTAATATGTAGTTTGGACATGATTTATTGACTAAGGTTCTCTAAACTGGAAGTGAAATGCATGCCTTCCAAAAATGTTCTGGCTTTGTTAATTCTGTAATAAGCATTGAGAAATAATCCAACTATACAATTTTTCAATGAGTGAGGGTTTTTTTTTCCACTTTGATTTTAAACACTCGAGTAGATGTCATAACTATTGAAACTTTTGGATTCAAATTACAAGTGATAAATTAGTAACATACTGCTCTCCAAGCTACTAAGAAATACTGTTCTTTGGCTCTAATTTCAAAATAATTCTGAGAATCAAAAATAACAGCTTTAGTGGGCATATCAAGTATCAGTAAAACAACTTCTGGGTTGCTTAATTGGCTTTCAAATTGACCTTTTTAGCCATAGGCAGTCCTTAAGTATAGAGATGACTTTGTTAACCTATTGGTGGTTTAAATGATGTGTCCAGTTCTCTGTGTCTGACGATGCTTTCTACAACATTTTTGTTTCAGTTCTAAGGGAATAAGCCATAAAGGCTTCTCCAGGTTTAAGGGAATAGTAAAAAATACCTGGAAAACCAACATTTTAGAATGTATGGACACTGGACTTCATCTCCAATGAATCCTAAAGAATCCAAGAATTTGCCCTCTTTTCCCCATGTGCATTGGTAGTGCCATGTGTAGGACTTTAGTGAATGTTAGCAGATGAAAATTTATTTTGGTTCTTCGTAAATATTACCTGTATCTTAATGCACAAACTTAAATACTTTCTATTAACCTATGAGTTACAGTCCAGTTGACTTACTAATGGTAAATTATGTAAGTGACTCATTTGTGTTCCTGGGCAAGTTTGCAATGTGATAATCAGATTTAAAAACAGAAAACACTAGTTTGCTTTCTTGTGTGGGTGTATTCACTTTTTTGTTTTTCTTAAAGTATGAACCACAGTTAACTAGTGGTCTCAGGGGTAGTGAACACTCACTTTTTTTAATGGCTTAGTTGAAATATGCTTCAGATACTGATTATACTGTGTTAGTGATTTGGGGGGTGACTCAAATTAGCCATGTTTTGTATTGGCATAACATAACTGTTAAATAATTGTTGATTATACTTTTAAGTGAATGTCTTCTATTTTATGAGGAACCCAGTGCAAGTCACTAAATGTCTAGTAACATCTGCATAACACTTGTAATAGCTAAGGTTGAGCTTGAAGGAATTGTTACCATTAAAGCCTGTTTAAAGACACACTGGTCTTACTCAGTAATTCCAGCCAATGTGAAATCCACACTTTAATAATGTTTGTAAATGCTATTTTTAATTTAAGAGTTAAAACCATGAAGAATTCAGGACAGTGGTTCTCAAGTGATCTCAAGATCAGCAATATCAGTATCATTTGGGAAGTTTGTTTCAATGGAAAGTATCAGACCCGATGGCAGGACTATTACTGATTCAGAAATGGTGTGGCACCCAGTAGCGTGTCTTAAGTCATCTAAATTAATTCTAGCTCTCTGCTTTGTAACAACACAGTAATCCTTGGACCCTATAGTTATTTTACAAGTCTTCCTCTTTCATGGCTATAAGAACTGGTTACAATCTATGCCCAATACTACATTTGTTTATAATTGACAGTGTAGTTCTTTGGTAAATACTGTAGGTTGATATATACATTTAAGATAAAATTAATATCCTACAATTAACTGAGTAATAGCTAGACACTGACAAACGTGTCTATGGGTGTTTTTTTTGGTTTTTTTTTTTTTTCCCAGGTATGTGTAATTCAATGTCCAGGTAGTAGAGTAACTAGGTACAAAAGTCTGCTAAATGTAGGTTACCTGAATAAGGATTTGAACGCTGGTCTCATTCTGTGGTCTTTTTCAATTCTTGTATTATTTTTCTGTAAAAAGGATGGTTGCAGTGTTACTGAAATTAATAGCCTAAAGCAGCTGATAAAAACCTTTTCAGCTTGAATAATGGGAAAAGTAAATGGTAAAGATGTTTGGAAACAGGATTTAAAAGTGACACATCCCTCCCTGCACATCATCCCCCCCAAAAAGTAGGGAGAAATAAACTAAAGTTTTCTAGAAAGGTTGTGAAGGTAGAAGTTAGCTGAATATTTTCTTTAGGGCCCTAGTAATTACCACTTGCATTCTTTTCTGCTACCCTATACTTCCAGCTCCATTCTTCCCTCAGTTTTAAGAATTTTTTTATAATTTCAGTATAGTGTTATCTCCAACTTGTACACTTTCTGGATGAATTTTTTAATTTGAGCCCTCAATTTTTTTTCCATATTGTAGAAAATAGTTTTATGAATTAACATTTTCAATTTCACATGTATCAAGTTTAAATAAGGCCAAACAATGTGAGGGCTTTTATGCTTGAGATAACAGCTGAACAGTCATTTACTGACTTCCCAGTTGTCTCTCCTGAACCTTGTAGTTTGCTATTCGTTATCCACCAGGCTACCTAAAAGGGTAGCTTTTAAGTTGTCTTAAAATTGTCTTGATTTCTACACATACATGATGCACACATGTCCTTGGCCCCAGTAAGTGTAGGCATTTAGTTGCACTGTCCTAAAACCTATGCATCAATCTTGATTTCTCCACCTCCAAGTTAAATAGTAATTCCATAGGTTCTTTTAAACTTGATTCAGAATCTATTGGTCACAGTATACACTGCTACCACAGTGGTCTAAAGCTCCATTGTCTCTTGGATTATTGCAATAGCTTCCTGAGTGATTTCTCAGCTTTTTGTTTTGCAGCAATCTCTCACAACACCCAGCACAGTTCTTTTAAACCATGTCATCCACTGGCTCCAAACCTAATGGTTTCCCATCTCATTCAGAGTAATAGCCAAAATACTAAGCAATTTACAGGCTGTATTAACTTGTCCCTCCACCTCTATACTTCATCTCTGATCACTCTTGTTTTATATCCATGCCCCAACTGAGCTCAGTTCGCACAGGCCTCTGCTGAGACTTAAGGTGTTTGCCGTTCTCACCTTGACTAGAATTATCCTACCTCAGATACCATATACTTAACCTCTTTCCTAATTGTTAGATTTCTGTTCAAATGTCAGGAGTGGTTCTGACTATTCTACGTAAAATGCCAACACAGCACCACTATATAGACTGCACATATTCAATATTAGCCACCTTACACGTAGTAGTTGTTTTCCTCCTGAACTCCACCCCAGAAGGTAAGCTCTGTAAGAAATGGAATTTCATCTCTGTTCTGCTATATCCCTCAGCCTAGATGACTGACTGGCACATTGTTAAAGTGGTCACATACTCAGTAATGACTATGAGCTAAATGGTAGACTTTGCCAGATGTATTTCTTAAAACTGCAATATACTATAAAAAAAATACTAAGTGGAACAGTCTTTGCTCTCTGACTACTATAACAAATACTATTATGGTGAGTAGACAGACATTTCTGGTTTCTATCAGTATGGATGATTACCCTGACCAACTCTCCTGTGAAAAGCAGCTAAAACATACTAGGGAAACTTTTTAAAATTTGTCAATAATAGGAGTACTGTCAAGCCGAAAACAAATTGAAACCAGGAACCCAAAGAGGAAGCAGAATGTAACGAAGCTATCTTTCACCTTGAAAACGCTAAAAACCCAAATGAATCGTATTTTCCTTTTCTGTGATTCTTGTAAACCCAAGAATGCATCCAAAGAGTGGTGTGAAAAAGGAGAAACCCATACCTAATACATACAATGCAGAGTCTGTGTGCCTTGAACCTTAGTGGCAGGAGAATATTTAGCTCTCAGAATTTGCAATAATAGTTTGGCCTTTGTGAAGATTTGCAGCCCTAAAACACTACATAGGTGGTCCCAGAAAGCTGAAGATTTAATTTTTGAAGTAGTTCCAAATCCAAGCAACCAGGAGCTTGCAGAGGCAAATACTCTGTAGAAACTCACAGTTGGGGGTGGGGGAACAAGTGCAAGGGACATAGTGCAATGGGTAGTAGCCATCCCTCTTTCCATATTTTAGACTTTAAAGATATCAGGTCATCCAAATTGAAAAGAAAGAAGTAAAACTATATTCACAGATGACATGATATAGAAAATCCTAAAGAATAAAATTATTAGGGCTAATTGAATTCAGCAAAGTATAACTATCAGTGAACAATCTGAAATTTAAAAATCTATTTACAATAACATCAAAAAGAATAAAATGCTTAAGAATAAATGTAACCAAGGAAGTGCAAAACTTGTACACTGAAAACTACAAAAAATGGAATGACATCAGTCTCCGCTTCTGGCTAGCTGAGCAATTAGCAGAGGCAGTTAAGCGTTGGGTGGCCAAAAAATCCATTACGTTTTTTCTGTACCATGGCTCTAGTAGTGCTTAGTCTTTAACTTCAAAACAATTTTATTAGATTGTGTTGTGACAGCTGTCAGATCAGCATGCATTTTTTTAAAAAAGTTAATAAAAATTGGTGAATTGTGGACTTCCGGCCAAGATGGAGGTGTAAGTGGACACACTGTGCTTCCTCTCGCAAACAAAATTAAGGACAACAAAGATTTAGAAACAAGAAAACAACCAGAACTCATAGAAAATTGAACTGTACAGAAGTCCAACAACCATTCATCCAGACCGGTTAAGAGTGGCGGAGTCGTGGCAGGAAACAGGTGTGGACTGGGCACACAGGCAGCAGCGGCTAGCAGACCCCAGGGGCACGGGGTGGCAACTGTGCAGACCCAGTGAGGCTGCGCAAGGCGGCTGGCTGACCAGGTGGTCCCACATTTGCGCAGATAATCCAGGCAAAGGGGAAGCAGTGGAAGGGACTAGAATCTGAGAGAGAGCAGAACAAGAGCCATTGTTTGCTCTCGAACCTCACCCCCACGTACAGCGTCACTACCCAGCCACTGGGCTGCCCCCCCCCCGGGGGGAACACCTAAGGCTCCACCCCTCACTACGTAACAGCCGTGACTAGACCAAAAAAAAAAAAAAAAAAAAAACCAAAAAAAAAAAAAAAAAAAAAAAAAAAAAAAAAAAAAAAAAAAAAAAAAAAAAAAAAAAAAAAAAAAAAAAAAAAAACCCAGAAACAAAAATGGCTCAAACCAGAGAACAAATCAAAGCCCCAGAGCTAATGTATCTAAGCGACCAAGAGATAGCCAACCTATCAGATGCACAGTTCAAAGCCCTGGTGATCAGGATGCTCACAGAATTGGTTGATTTTGCTCACAAATTAGATGAAAAAATGGAGGCTACAATAAGTGAAATGAAGAAAAATGCACAGGGAACCGATAGAGATGTGAGGAAAACTGGGACTCAAATCAATGGAGTGGACCAGAAGAAAGAGACAACCAAACAGAAAAGAATGAAGAAATAAGAATTCAAAAAAAATGAGAGGCTTAGGAACCTCCAGGACATCTTTAAATGTCCCAACATCCGAATTATAGGGGTACCAGAAGGGGAAGAGGAAGAGCAACCAGTGGAAAACTTATTTGAACAAATAATAAAGGAGAACTTCCCCAATCTGGCAAAGGAAATAGACTTCCAGGAAGTCCAGGAAGCTCAGAGAGTCCCAAAGAAGTTGGACCCAAGGAGGAACACACCAAGGCACATCATCATTACATTAGCCAAGATTAAAATGCAGGAGAGAATTCTAGAAGCAGCAAGGGGTAAGAGGACAGTCACCTACAAAGGAGTTCCCATCAGACTGTCAGCTGATTTCTCAAAAGAGACCTTACAGGCAAGAAAGGGCTGGAAAGAGGTATTCCAAGTTATGAAAGTCAAGAACCTCCATCCAAGATTGCTCTATCCAGCAAAGCTGTCATTTAGAATGGAAGGGAAGATAAAGTGCTTCTCAGATAAGGTCAAGTTAAAGGAGTTCATCATCACCAAGCCCTTATTATATGAAATGTTAAAGGGACTTATCTAAGAAAAAGAAGATAAAAAATATTACAGTAAAAAGACAGCAAACTCACAGGTTAACAACCACACCTAAAACAAAAGCCAACTAAGCAAACCACCACAACAGGAGCAGAACCACAGAAATGGAGATCACATGGAGGGTTAGCAACAGGGGAGTGGGAGGAGGAGAAAGGGGGACAAGGTGCAGAGAACAAGTAGCATAGACGGTAGGTAGAAAATAGACAGGGGGAGGGCAAGAATAGTGTGGGAAATGTAGAAGCTAAAGAACTTATGACACATGGACATGAACTAAAGGTGGGGAATGTGGGTGGGAGGGGGTGTGCAGGGTGGCGGGGAATGAAGGGGGGGAATGGGACAACTGTAATAGCATAATCAATAAAATATATTTTAAAAAATTGGTGAATTGTGCATCCATTTTAATATTGAAGAAGGAAGATACACGACATTTTCAGAGCACTGTGCTTTATTTCAGGAAAGGTAAAAAAAAGATTTGCACAGTGTATGAAGAAGATGCTGTAACTGATCAAATGTTTCAAAAGTAGTTTGCAAATTTTTTGGTACTATTGTCATTTTGGCCAAATAATTCTTTGCTGTGGAGCTGTCTTATGTGTTGGAAAATGTTTAGCAGCATCCCTGGCCCCTACCCACTAGGAGCCAATGGCAAGAGATAGCCAACATACTCAGAATAGCCAAATCAATAAAGTTACTGGTGAAAATTAAAGATGTGTCTTATTTCACACACACAAAACATTTTTTAATGTAACAGACTTTTTGGCCAATCCAATAAGCTTAGCCTTGGTAAGAGAAAGCTGTTGTTCCATCCAATCACAGCCTTCATCCCTGCTCCCATGACCACTTCCTTCATGTTCTCTGTGTCAAGTACTGGAGTGGTGCATAGAAAGGCTGGCTGAAATCCATAGGACCAACTTCCTGTGTGCTTGATTATCAAGAGTTTCCTCTGTACATGTTCTTTTGTGAGCATTAATGTGAGACAAAGAAACTACATGTATTGTGCCTTCTCCTACAGAGTTCATCAGCATAATACCCACCCAGACCTCTATGTTACTTGTCTTCCACTCTTACTTCTTCTAAGGCCCTGATCAACCAATTAAGACTTTTGGCTCTGCCGAGGAGTTAATATATAACTGTAAGTCAGGCTACCTCTCCTTTCACATGAGTTGAAAAATTAAATGCATGTTTTATAACTCTGTGCACCTGGAAAATCTCCCTTCACTGGTGTCATTCAGGATCAAACCTAAATGGAGCTGTTATGTAACAACAGTTTATTTATGACTCGTTCCATAAATAATTGCACTAGCCCGTATGTGAACCAGGCATAGGTCGACTGGTCATAAGGAATGCCCCATGAGGTCATCAGTGTGGTCATCAGTGCAACAGAGATAAGTAACACAGAAGGCTATCCATGGGTCTTCTGGACTTTGCTCGAGTCTGAATGTATCATTTCCTACATACACTGGAACATTGCTGCCCCTGCCTAGCTTTATTACTTGGTTGAGTGGATAATCCTCAGTTCAGGCTTCATAGTTACTTAGTGAGTGTACAATGGTCAGATGTTTGGTCTTTACTAAGACCCAGTAACACACTAGGACCTATTTTTTTTTTTTTAAAGAGTAGTTGACTACAGTGAAGTGCAAAGCCTTGCTCCAGAATATAAGGGGTACACCGTGCCTTTTCTACTGGAGCTTGCCCAAAATTCCATACATCTTTCATGGATATTTCTGGCACTATCAGATCTTTGGGATCACATGACATAAATGTGATTTTTGAGGCCTGATCATAGGCAACTACAAAGGCTTTACCTGACAGGCCTCATGGGGGAAAGCTGTCCTTCCCACACTAGACCTGGAACACAGCCAAAGTATTACAATCTCTAAAGGGAGCTGTATTGAAGTATTACTGATGCCCCTCTGGCTGTTCATGTCCTTCACATATTTACATTCTTAGCCCCAGTGCCTTCACTACTAGGTCTCTTTATCTGAGGTGTTAGGCAGAGGTCCTCCTTAGGTGTATCTGCTGAAATCTTATGAGGGAGGAGAAGTGGGACACTTTGAATACATTTATCTCTACAGGGACTCAGTATGCAGTAATTGTCCACTCTTGGCCCTTCCTCCTCATTCTTTACACCTTCACCCCCATCCCAGGTTCTATAAAACAGCAATAGTCTTTTTTGTTAAGGGCTGCCCCAAAAGTGAACCAACCCCCTGCATCTGTGCTGTTTCAACTGATCCTTGACCAGTGTGCCTGCCATTTTATGAGGGGAGTGAAACAGGGGAGAGTTGGCAAATTCTCCAGTTTTTAGACTCATGCTTATACTATTTGCAGTAAGGGAGTAATGGCTTCACTGTTAATTTTATTTTTGACTCCTTGTTGCTTTAATTAGCTGCTCCAACACCTGCCAGCTCCGCTCTCCCTCCCAGCTAAACTGGCTCCTGATAGGGTAGCGTTAATCCTCCAACTTTGTTGTTGTTGTTGTTGTTCTTCTTCTTCTTCTCCTTCTTATCTCCCTCTTGCTCCCACTTCTCCTCTTCCCCCTCCCTGTGCCTTCCTTCCTTCCTTCCTTCCTTCCTTCCTTCCTTCCTTCCTTCCTTCCTTCCTTCCTTCCATCCTTCCTTATTCTGTACTGTGTTAGTTATTCTGGCTCTTTTGCTTTTCCATATAAACTTTAGAATCAATTTGTCAAAATCCAAAAACTAACTGGCTGGGGTTTTAATTAGGATTGCATTGAATCTATAGATTAAGTTGAGAATAGCTGACATCTTGACAATGTCGAGTCTTCCTATCTGTGAGCATGTAATGCCTGCCTCTTCATTTATTTAGTTCTCTGATGACTATCATAAGAGCTTTGTAGTTTTCCTCATATGACTCCTACACATTTTTGTTATATTTATACTTAAGTGTTTCATTTTGGGGGGAGTGCTACAGTAAACAGTGTTGTGTTTTTAATTCCAAATTCCAATTCTTCATTGCTGGTAGATAGGAAAATGATAGATGTTTGTATATTAACCTTGTATGCTGCAACCTCGAGTTTTTTTGCAAGCAAGAGTTTTTTTGTTGATTGTTGTAGATTTTCTACACACACAGTCATGTCATCTGCAAACAAAGATAGTTTCACATCATTCTTCCCAATCCATATACTATTTACTTTCCTTTTCTGTTTTATAGCATTAGCTAGAACTTCCCAGTATGATGCTGGAAACAAATGGTGGGAAAGGACATCCTTGCCTTGTTCCTTAGCACAAAAGCTTTTAGTTTCTTACCACTAGTTATAATAAGTGTAGTTTTTTGTAGATATACTTTATAAAGTTCAGGAAATTCCCCTCTATTCCTAAATTGAAGAAAGGTTTTTATTTTTCATAAATGGATATTGAGTTTGTTAAATGCTTTTTCTGTATCTACTGATGTAATCATGTGATTATGATCTTTTAGCCTGTTGATGTGATGAATTACATTAACTGATTTTCAAGTGGCAAATCAGCCTTGAACACCCAGAATATATCCCACTCTGTCATGGGTATATAGTTCTTTTTATACATTACTGATTTGCTAGTATTTTATTATGGATTTTATTAATGTTCATAAGATATGTTGGAATGTACTTCTCTTTTCTTGTAATGTCTTAGTCCGGTTTTGGTATTAGGGCAATGCTGACCCTATTAATAAGTTAGGAAGTATTCCCTCTGTTTTTATCTTCTAGAAGAGACTGTAGAGAATTGGTATAATTTCTTATATGTTTGGTAGAATTCAGCAGTGAACACATCTGGGCCTGATGCTTTCTGTTATTGAAGATTATTAATTATTGATTGAATTTCTTAAATAGATAACATCCTATTCAGATTGTCCCTTTCTCCTTGTGTGAATTTTGGTACACTGTATATTTCAGGGAATTTGTCCATTTCAAATAGGCTATTAAATTTGTGGGCATAGAGCTGTTCATAATATTTATGCCGTTATTATCCTCTAAATGTTCATGAGATCTGTAGTGATGTCATTTCTTTCATTTCTGATATTATTTGTGTCTTCTATCTTTTTTCCCCCTTAGTTAGCCTGGTTAGATGCTTATTAATTTTATTGATCTTTTTTAAAAACACAGATTTTGGCTTTGTTGATTTCCTATTTTCTATTTAATTGGTTTCTCTTCTAATATTTATTTCTTTTCTTTGGCATACTTTGGATTTAATTTCCTCTTTTTCTAGTTTTCTAAGGTGGAAGATTAGATATTTGATTTTAGATCTTTCCTTTTTTCTAATGTATGCATTCAATGATGTCATTTTCCCTTTAAGCACTGCTTTCACTACATCTCACAAATTTTGATAAGTTGTATTTTTATTTTCATTTAGTTCAATATATTTAAATTTCTCTTTAGTATTCATCTTTGAGCTATATGTTATTTAGAAGTGAGTTGCTTAATTGCTCAGTCTTTTGAGGTTTTCCAGCTAACTTTTTGTTACAGATTTCTAGATTAAATCCACTGTGGCCTAGGAGTATACGTTGGATGATTTCTATTATTTGAAACATGTTAGGGTATGTTCTATGATCCAAAATGTGGTCAATCTTGGTAAATATTCTATGTGAACTTGAGCAGAATGTGTATCAGCTGTCATTGAAGGGGGTGGTCTGTGCAGGTCAATTATATCTGGTTGAGTAATGGTGCCATTGAGTTCGACTACATCCTTACTGGTTTTCTGCTTGCTAGATCTCTCCATTATTGATAGGTGGGCATTGAAGTCACCAACTCTATTTCTGGGTATATCTTTTTCTCCTACAGATATGATAGTTTTTAATTCATATTTTGATGCTCGGTTGTTAGGGATATCACATTAAGGATTGTTATGTCTCTTTAGAGAATCAGCTCCTTTATTATTATTTAATGCCTGTCTATCCTGATAACTTTCTTTGCTCTGACATCTGTTCACTATGAAGTTAACATAGCTACTCCAGCATTCTTTGAATTAATATAAGTGTTGTATGTCTTTCTCTATTCCTTTACTTTTTTCCCTTTTTTTTTCCCCTTGTATAAAAAAGGATCCCAATATAAAGGTAAGGAAGGAGAGGACAAGTGACATACTCCTTGGTGTAGGGGAAATGGAAGGGGAGGAGAAGGGTAAGCCTCAGAAGGAGGGGAGGGGGGAGAATGTCATTAAACCAGCCAGCAAGATATTCTCTGTAAAAAGTTGGAGAAGGCTCTCCGCAGCCTCAGAGTTAAAATGGAACAGAGCACCTTCTCAGTGGGGGGGCTCTCCAATTCACTCCAGTGTTTAAAGAAAGGCAAATGACTGCTTCTCTTCTCTTGGTTCTGTTGCAGCCACTCCATTGCTCATTCTGGGTTACCTTCTGCCTTTTGTAGATAAGAGTGCTGCAGGGCTCTAAAGGCAGAGATTTGCTTATGTGTGTTAAAAGTCAGCATTTCGGGGGTGGGGGGTGGGGGGGAGTTCTAGCCAAGATGGAGGCACAGGCAGAAATCCTTCGCTTCCTCGCACAACCAAAAGGAGGATAACAACCAATCTAAAATCAGTAAACACCCCCCAGAAGTGCCAGAAAAATCAAACTGCATAGAACTCCAAAAACCACAGAATTAAAGAGACTGTCAAACAGAACAACCGGACCAATAAGGTGGAGGTCAGAGAGAACCTGAGGCTAGGTGGTGGACTGTGCGGGCGGGGCTGATTTAAGGGGAAGCTGATACTCAGAGCTGGCTGTGAACTGCAGTGGTTGCCAAGGTGGGAGAAACTCCTAGTCTCTCAGGAGAGTTAATTAGAAAGTGGGCTAGAGATGAGCAGGGGAGCTGCATTGTTCCCTCTCTGGCCCCTCCCCCACAGGCAGTGCCCGCAGCTCAGCAAGGAAGGTTGCGGTGCCCTGGTGAATACCTAAGGCCCCACACTCTTACAACTTAACAGGTGCCCTGAACAAAGAAGTAGGTAGGGCCAGAATGAAAGAACAGAGCAAAACCTCAGAAAGAGAGCTAAGTGATGAGGAGAGAGCCAACCTATCTGATAGAGAATTTAAAGCCCTGGTAATCAAAATGATCACAGAACTGATTGAGCTTGGTCGAAAAATGAAAGAACAAATGAAAGATACCCCAAATGAAATAAAGCAAAACATTCAGGGAATTGACAGTGACAGGAAGGAAACCAGAACTCAGAGCAACTATTTGGAACAAAAGGAAGAAATAAACATCCCATCCAAACAGAATGAAGAAACAAAAATTCAAAAAAAAAAAAGAGACTTTTAAACCTTTGGGACAACTTGAAATGTTCCAATATCTTAATTATAAGGGTGCCAGAAGGAGAAGAACAACAGCAAGAAATTGAAAACTTATCAGAATAATGAAGGAAAACTTCCCCAATCTGGTGAAGGAAATAGACTTCCAGGAAGTCCAGGAAGCTCAACGAGTCCCAAAGAAGTTGGACCCGAAGAGGAACACACCACAACACATTGTCATTAAGTTATCAAAGATCAAAGACAGCGAATCTTAAAAGCAACAACAGGAAAGGAAAGAGTTATCTACAAAGGAGTGCCCATAAGGCTATCAGCTGATTTCTCAAAACAAACTTTGCAGGCAAGAAGGGGCTGGAAAGAAGTATTCAAAGTCATGAAAGGCAAAGACCTACATCCAAGAATATTCTGTCCAGCAAAGCTATCATTTAGAATGGAAGGGCAAACAAAGTGCTTCCCAGATAAAGTCAAGTTAAAGGAGTTCATCATCACCAAGCCATTATTATATGAAATGTTAAAGGGACTTATTGAAGAAACATAAAAATATGAACAGTAAAATGACAACAAACTCACAACTAGTAACAAATGAACCTTAAAAAAAAGAAAGAAAGAAAAACAATGAAAACAAAAACTAAGCAAACAACTAGAACAGGAACAGAATCAGAGAAATTGACATCACATGGAGGGTTTTCAGTGCTGGGGGAAAGGTACACGGAAGAAGAAGCATAATTGGTAGGCATTAAATAGACAGGGAGAGGTCAAAAATGGTATAGGGAACAGAGGACTCAAAGAACTTATATGTATAACCCATGGACATGAACTAAGCGGGGAGGGGAATGCTAGAGGGTTGGGGGATGCAGGGTGGAGGGGGGAGAAAGGAGGAGAAATTGGGAACACTGTAATAGGGTAATCAATAAAATATACCTAAAAAAAATAATAAAAGCATCCCCAGCAGTAACTCTGCTCCATACTCTATCTCAGGTATCACTGACTGCACTGGGTGGAGCTCTCTGGAGGACAAGGATCACCTAGGTGGAGACACATCTTGGGTCTAGTCTTCCTCTGGCAGCAGCCCAATCAAGCCAAAGATTTTGCCTAAGTGGTCAGCTTCAGAGTTTCCACAGAAGAGGGGCTTTCAACGAAACATCTCAGCAAAGTTACAACCAACACTCCACAAGCACACAGGTGCTGCATATGTAGACTGCAGAAGAACTTGGGGAGCACAGTACCAGAGTGTCACAACCATGGGTGTAAGTGCCATCCTATAGCTCTAGATTCTGGCCAGGCCAAAGTCAGCTAACTTGATTGTCCCACCACTTGTCACCAGAATGTTCTCTGGTTTTAAGTCTCGGTGAATAATGCAGTTGGAATGAAAGAAATACAGGCCTCTTAGAAAATGGCGCACCAGATCCTTGATGGTTTCTACTGGCAAGTCTGGTGGTGAAGGGTTGGTGCTTTGTCCAGATATGTCCTTAGGTCTTGGTCTATGTGCTCAAACATCAGGGTCACTTGGGTCTCTGGGTCAGTTTGGGCAATGGCACAGATGTCCACCAGTGGGACAACATTGGGATGCTCAAAAGCCTCCAGCTGCCTCAGTAAGGCCACCTCACTAACTGTGCTGATGGGAAGTCCCCCTCCAGCACCACTTCCATTGGGGACTCTTATGCCCTTGAGGTCCACAAAGTGGCAGCTGTGGGGATCATGGGCCTTGTACACTGTCCCATAGGCACCAACACCAATCTCAGCCACTGACTTATATGAAAGAGTAGCCATTCTCATATGAGAGGAGACCACCTCCTCTGGGAGCTGCAGGGCACGGGGCAGCGTGTTATAGGGCCCAGGAGCTAGTTTCTGAGGCACCACACACTAGAGCTCTGCTCGAAGTGGCTGGATGCTATGGGCCACAAACTAGACACAGGCCACAACTAGAGCAGCTTCCTTACCACCACTCTCACCATGTGACCAGCTGCCCACTCTTCCTTTACTTTTTATCTATATCTGTCTTTATATAGTTTTTAAAATATATTTTATTGATTATATTATTACAGTTGTCCCATTTTTCTCCCCTTTATTCCCCTCCACCCTGTACTCCCCCTTCCCACCAGCATTCTCACACCTTAGTTCATGTCCATGGGTCATACATACAAGTTCTTTGCTTCTCCACTTCCCATACTATTCTTAACCTCCCCTTGTCTATTTTGTACCTACCAATTATTCTTCTTACTCCCTGTACTTTTTCCTCCATTCTCCCCTCCCCCTCTCTACTAATAACCTTCCTTGTGATCTCCATTTCTGTGAATCTGTTCCTGTTCTATTTGTTTGCTTAGTTCATTATTGTTTTTTTAGATTTAATTGTTGATAGTTGTGAGTTTGTTGTCATTTTACTGTTCATATTTTTTATCTTTTTCTGTTTCTTTGATAAGCCCCTTTAACATTTCATGTAATAATGGCTTGGTGATGATGAACTCCTTTAACTTGACCTTATTTGGGAAGCACTTTATCTGCCCTTCCACTCTAAATGATAGCTTTGCTGGATAGAGTATTCTTGCAAGTAGGTCCTTGCCTTTCATGACTTTGAATACTTCTTTCCAGCCCCTTCTTGCCTGCAAAGTTTGTTTTGAGAAATCAGCTGACAGTCTTATGGGCACTCCTTTGTAAGTAACTCTCTTCTTTTCTCTTGCTGCTTTTAAGATTCTCTCCTTATCTGTGATCTCAGATCATGTAATTATGATGTGTCTTGGTGTGTGCTTCCTTGAGTCCAACTTCTTTGGGACTCATTGAGCTTCCTGGACTCCCTGGAAGTCTATTTCCTTTGCCAGATTAGGGAAGTTCTCCTTCATTATGTTTTCAATTTCTTGCTCTTCCTTTTCTCCTTCTGGCATCCCTATGATTTGGATGTTGGAACGTTTAATGTTGTCCCAGAGGTTCCTAAGCCTCTCCTCATTTTTTTGAATTCTTGTTCCTTCATTCTGTTTGGGTTGGATGTTTATTTCTTCCTTTTGTTCCAAATTGTTGATCTGAGTCCCGGTTTCCTTCCTGTCACTGTTCATTCCCCGTACATTTTCCTTTATTTCACTTTTCATAATCTTCACTTTTTCCTCTATTTTGGGACCATACTCAACCATTTCTATGAGCACCTTGATTACCAATGTTTTGAACTGTGAATCTGATAGATTTGTTATCTCTTCATTGCTTGGTTTTATTTTTTCTGGAGCTTTGATCTGTTCTTTCATTTGGGCAATATATATTTATTTTTTGTCTCGGCACACCTATTATGTAGTAAGGAGCAGGGCCTTAAGTATTCACCAGGTTGGGTCAACCCACATTGCTTCATTCTGGTGCTGTATTTTGGGGTAGTGGTCTGAGAGGGAATGATGCCACTTGGCCAGCTCTCGGTGGGCTTTCAGTCACTTCCTCCACTACCCACAAGCAAATTGGGCCCTTCTGGTTCTGATTTCTGGTGGGTGGGTTTGTGTACATTCTAGGATCCTGTGGGTGTCTCCAACGATCTCTCCTGTGAGGCTGGGAGTTTCTCCTGCCACCTTAACCCCACAGATTTTTTCAGTCAGAGGTTTTGAGGCTTTATTTTCCCACACTGGAACCCTGAGTTGCGTGGTCTGTCTTGTTCCCCAGTTGTTCCTCCTGGTTTATCCACATGCAAATGTGGACCCCTGATTCATCTGCCTTGCTACAAGTCATCCCTCCCCTCACTACCCATCTCCCCTTTTCCTACTGGTCTGGATGAACGTTTCTTCTTTAACTCCTTGGTTGTTGGACTTCCATACAGTTCAATTTTATGGCAGTTCTGGTTATGTTTTATTTCTAAATTTGTTGTTGTCCTTCTTTTGGTTGTGTTAGGAGGCAAAGTATATCTGCCTATACCTCCATCTGGGCCAGAAGTCTGAGAGCAGCATCTGGAGCATCTTTTTATATGTTTATTTGCCATCTGTGTATCTTATTTTTCACATTTTTGTTTAATTTTTATTAAAAAACTGCTGTTTACATTTAATATTATTTTGTATTAATTTAATGTGTTCAGCAGAGTGGTTAGACAATCATAAGACAGTTCCATTTTTAATTTTTTGAGGTATCCTCATACTGCTTTCCATAGTGGTTGTATCCATCTACATTCCCACCAATGATGCAAAAGGGTTCCCTTTTCTTCACATTCTAGTCAACATTTGTCATTTGTTTTTTTGTTGATGATAGGACTACAACAGGTGCAAGGTGATATCTCATCATGGTTTTGTATGTCTTTGTTAGCTCATTTTTTAGTTGAGTTGTTTGTGTTCTTATTTTTGGATTCCAGAGTTCTTTGCATAACCTTAAAGGGGGATACTTATGGCCCATTGTCCCTAGCTTTGGGGAGTAAGCATTCTGAGTCTTTTTTTCTCCATATTATAATTTATGAGATTATCTCATAGCACTGAAACATTCTTGGCCTTGATATACCATGATGTTCTAATGAGTTTATTTAGCAACTTCATATATTTAGAGATTGCAGTATGGTCAGATGGACCCAAAAACCCTCATTGGCCTCCTCCAGCAGAATATTGACCCTGAGTGTCATTTAACTGGCTTAGGCTTTATTTGTCTCTTTAAACCAGGACACTATCACTTGATCTAAATAATCTGAATTCTGGGAAGCATCAAATGGGGTGATCAAAATGAAGTCCATTTGTGGGGGTGCTCCACCCACAGGGCCCCTGGCCACCACGGATGAGAATAAGTCTACCAAGACATGATCTGCTTGGGGAGGAAAGGTGGCTGAACTCTCAAAGAAGAAGGGCCAGGAGCCTTTTCCTCAATGGACTTTTATTGGGTTCATTTGCATAGGAATACAGGGTGTATACGTAAAGCTCATCAATCATTGTTAGGCAGTAAGGATCAAACAATAGATAACATTAAAAGAACTACGGCTTATTTTGAGTCAGGGTCAGATAGCCAAAAGGCTATAAAACTTGGGGAAACAAACTCATTTATGGTTGGACCCTTATCATTTAAATTGAAGGTATTAACAAAGCAGGTTTCACAGGATTTTATTCATTCTTTCTTAGGCCTGATCACCCCAGGGAACCTGCCCTTTCCAGCACAGGACTGCACCGCTCTCTGTCATCGTTTCAGGCTTAAGTCAGGCAGGGGAAGTAAGGCAGCCAAAAGATTAGGAGACTTCTTGCAGACAGAATGAGGACCCAGGCTATGTCAAAGCTGAGGGGCTATGGTCCATCACCCCCTTTTTCTATAGCCCCCCAAGTCCTTCCCTGGGGGCCCCTTTGCCACCATGCCTGTCTTAGATCATTCCTCCCTTGAGGACTCTTACCGGATGTTGGCTAACTGGTCATCTTTTCGGGGCCAAGCAGGGTGAAGTAGAGGGGGCAGAGGTGGTGCCCCTGCGAGGCAGATAAGCTTTGTGTCCTTAGTGGCTTAGGGTCCCAAGGTCTCTCACTCTGCCTTAGCCATTGAGGAGGAGGGAGGATTACAGCTTCTGAAACCAGGCAGGGCAGTTCCCAACATCCATTTATACAGTATGAGGTTATAGAAATGAGTGACTAATTTTAAAATTGTATTTGATGTTGTGCTTTTAAATTATGTAAGTTGAGAAACTTTATAATATTTCAAAAGGATTTCTTCTTCCTGGAAATAATAGACAAAAAAATTATCCTGTAACAAAATGGAAACATCATGTCACCTGCGTCAAACCCAGTTATAAGCAGAATAGTTTTTTAGGGCTTTGCATTTGATGTAAGCTCTCTGTTTTCAAAATGAAGAAATCCAAATGATGTCATGCTTGTGTCCTGGAATTAAAGAAGGAATGACATCTCTATTTCTTGTTTTCTAAAAAATAGATTCCTTAAAATATTTCTTAATAGAGCAGCAGAATATATCCAAGTACATTTGCTGGCATGAACTTTCCTTTGACGTGGCTTAATAGAATCTCTGGGATTTATGAAAAAATTTCTCTCTTTTTTAAAAATATATTTTATTGATTATACTATTAGAGTTGACCTATTTCTCCCCCATCATTCCCCTCCACCCTGAACACCCTCTCCTACCCACATTCCCCCCCTTTAGTTCATGTCCATGTGTCATAAGTTCTTTAGCTTCTACATTTCCCACACTATTCTTACCCTCCCCCTATTTTCTACCCACCGTCTATGCTACTTGTTCTCTGTACCTTTCCCCCTCTCTCCTCCTCCCACTCCCCTGTTGATAACCCTCCATGTGATCTCCATTTCTGTGGTTCTGTTCCTGTTCTAGATCTTTGCATAGTTTGCTTTTTTTTTTTTTTAAGGTGTGGTATTAATATCTGTGAGTTTGCTGTCTTTTTACTGTAATATTTTTGATCTTCTTTTTCTTAGATAAGTCCCTTTAACATTTGATGTAATAAGGGCATGGTGATGATAAACTTTCTAACTTGACCTTATCTGAGAAGCGCTTTGTCTTCCCTTTCATTCTAAATGACAGCTTTGCTGGATAGAGCAATCTTGGATGTAGGTCCTTGACTTTCATGATTTGGAATACTTCTTTCCAGCTCCTTCTTGCCTGTAAGGTCTCTTTTGAGAAATCAGCTGACAGTCTGATGGGAACTCCTTTGTAGGTGACTGTCCTCTTATCCCTTGCTGCTTCTAGAATTCTCTTCTTCATTTTAATCTTGGCTAATGTAATTATGATGTGCCTTGGTGTGTTCCTCCTTGGGTTCAACTTCTTTGGGACTCTCTGAGCTTCCTGGACTTCCTGGAAGTCTATTTCCTTTACCAGGTTGGAGAAGTTCTCCTTTATTGTTTGTTCAAATAAGTTTTCCACTTGTTGCTCTTCCTTTTCCCCTTCTGGTACCCCTATAATTCGGATGTTGGGACATTTAAAGATGTCCTGGAGGTTCCTAAGCCTCTCCTCATTTTTTTTTAATTCTTGTTTCTTCATTCTTTTCTGTTTGGTTGTTTGTTTCTTCCTTCTGGTCCACTCTATTGATTTGAGTCCCAATTTTTCTCCCATCACTATTGGTTCCCTGTGCATTTCCCTTCATTTCACTTATTGTAGCCTTCATTTGTTCATCTAATTTGCAACCAAAATCAACGGATTCTGTGAGCATCCTGATCACCAGGGCTTTGAACTGTGCATCTGATAGGTTGGCTATCTCTTGGTCGCTTAGATGAATTGGCTCTGGAGCTTTGATCTGTTCTCCCATTTGAGTCATTTTTTTTTTTTTTTTTTTGGCCTGGTCATGGCTGTTAAGTAGTGAGGGGCGTAGCCTTAGGTGCTCCCCAGAGTGGGGCAGCCCAGTCCCTGGGTTGTGACCTGTATGTGGGGGCCAGGGTCCGAGAGGGAACAATGGCTCTTGCTCAGCTCTCTCTGGGATTCCAGTCACTTCCACCGCTTCCCCCAAGCAAATTATGCCCTTCTGGTGCTGATTTCCATGTGGGCTTGTGTACATTCTAGGACCCTGTGGGTCTCTCCAACAAACTCTCCTGTGAGTCTGGGAGTCTCTCCTGGTACCTCAACCCCTACAAAGTGTTTTCAATTGGTGTTTTTAGGTTTTATTTCCTGGTGCTGGGGCCCTGGGTTTCGAGGTGTGTCTCCCTTCCTGTTTGCACCTGGATTATCTGCGCAGGAATGTGGGACCACGTGGTAAGCCAGCCGCCTTTCGCAGGGCCTCATTGGGTTTGCCTGTTTGCCACCCTGTGCCTGGGATCCACTAGCTGCTGCCTGTGCGCCTGGGTCCACCAACCGCCACTTTTTTCTTCCGTGACTCCGCTCCTCTTACTGGTCTGGATGAATGGTTGTCGGACTTCTGTACAGTTCAATTTTTTACCAGTTCTGGTTGTTTTCTTGTTTCTAAATCTTTGTTGTCCTTAATTTTGGTTGTGCGAGGAGGCACGGTGTGTCTACCTATGCCTCCATCTTGGCTGGAAACTGAAAAATTTCTTTGCTACTCTTGCAGCCCTATGTCATGTCATCAGTTTTGAACAGACTGGGGATGGCCGTCTATTGAACTCATTATGGTATGTTATTTAAGTGAGACCTTTGTTCTATCAAAAGTGAGGATGCTTCTGGAGTGAGAAAGCCTTTGAATCAGCCAGAACCTTTTTCCTTTAATATCAAAGGGCTCAACTGCAAGGAGACTAAAAGCCAGGAGAGGAGTATTTTGGTCCTATCCGTCACTGTATGATAAGCAAGTCATCTGACTTTTTTGGACCCTCATTACTTTGGCTGTAAAGCCAAAGGGTTGGCCTGTATAATCCATAGTGTTCCTAATGCCAAATGCTAGGTTTGTGAAAAATACTGATTCTGAAAAGGTAAAATATTGTCCTGTATACAAAGATTCATGCAATTCCAGAGCCATTATACAACAAAACAAAGCTTGGATTTCATGAGGGGAGAATTTTTCAAAGAGTTTCTCCTAAATAATGAAATAAGGCAGATAACATCAACACAGGAATAAGCCAGTCTATTTTATGGAATGTGAAATTTCCTCTATCAACTTCCTAGGACCACTGTTAAAACTTACTGCAAAAACGGGAGTCAAATAGGTTACGTGACTAGGAGACCTGGAAAAAACCTGTGGCATTTTTTGGGTACCCTCGCATTGTTAGAAACAACCATCTATTTAACTCATTTTGCGCTTATAACGACGTGAAAAATTACCGCCTACATTTTCGAGTTTAGGAAACAGAGGTATTAGAGATTTTGTGGCTTGCCAGGTTCCACAGATAGCGGCAGACTTTAAATTTGCCTGCGCATGTAGGGAAGGGTCCCAGGGCCTCATGAGCCTCCTCTGCTGAGCTTTGTAAGAGAAGGTCTCAGTCCACTGACATGATTAGGTAACATGCTGGGCGTTCTGTGAGTCAGGCCCCTCCTACATGCTGTACACAGCTTTTCTCAGCTCTCAAAACAACCCTAAGAATTAGGCCCTTTTAGTACTTGCTTACTCTTTGAAGGGCTGGGTACTCAGACCACCGTGGAGCTGCAGGAGGCGGGCGTCACCGCCACCCAGCGGACCCTGCAGAGTGGTGGAGGGTCTGGGGAAATTTGGGGAACGAAAAGTGATGGGGTGTTATGGGGTTTCGCTCCTCTGAAGCAGTGAGGATCTTCTCTAGGGGTCGTGTCCTCATACTATTGTCTGTCCCAGAGCTCCCCCGAGCTTTGCGCCACTTTGGGTCAGAGATTTGTGTGTATCGATTACCGTGCACGTTTGCATCTCCCGTTCAGACACCGGTACAGAGGGAATGAACGCCATGGATAGCGTAGACCACAAGGTTAGGAGCCCCGAGCCGTACGTAGGGGCTAGCGTTCCCTCGCAGGCACCCAAGTCGGGCATCCCTGCAGTTTAGCAGATCTGGAGGCCGGGCCTGGAGCCCCGGGAACTTGAGCCCCAGACTAGGAGGGAGGCGGGGGCGGGGGCGGGGGCGGGGCCGGGAGGCGGGGCCGGGAGCGGACTGGGAAGGCTGGAGTCTGGGCTTCTTCCGAGCCCTCTGTGGCTTCCGAGGCCAGCTGCAGCTCCGCAACAGAGACCCCTGCTCTGGGTCCCATAATGCGGCTCTGCCTGCTGCTACTCCCGCTACTCCCGCTGTGCGGTGCGCGCCCCTCGGCCGCAGTGCGCAGTCTCAGCCTGCGGGGAAGTTGGAGGATTCGCAGCGGGAATGGCTCACTGGAGCTGCCCGGGGAGGTCCCGGGGTGTGTGCACAACGCCTTGTTCCAGCAGAATCTCATCCAGGTACCGTGTGTGGCTGCCCCCGCGAGACTGCACTCGCGTTCCCTTCGTGGTGAGGGGTCCAGGAACTGCCTGAGAGCCTCCTCCCCGCTTGTCCCGGGCTATTCTCCACGATTGGGCACGGACTTCCCTCTGCAGCGTGTGGTCTTTGGGGGGAACTGCCGAGCGCTGTTGGAGAAGAGAACAGCGGGGAACCCGGCTGGAGGGAGACTGACTGACCCGCGCTGGGACCTCAGTGACTGGAAAGCGGAAGTTTTCTCAGGGCAAACTGTCTTGCTACTTGCGGTGTACTTATTGCCATAGTTCTCCACTGAAGCGTGGATAGGAAGAACATGTCACTAACAAAGCCTAAGGCAGGGCTTACTTTTTCAACTACCTCGACACTGCAGAGGGCGATAGTCTTTGGCTAAGTAAATGTTTACTGTATTCAGTAATGTCTCAAGTTTTCATTTTCTTTTTCTTTTCAGTTTTTCATTTTCGCTGTTAGGCCTCAGGGAGTCAGATTTGGGATTTTGCAGCATATGGGTTGAGTAGACAAACCTGCCAGTGTAAGGTTAGGATTGTTAGTGTGAGTGTAAAGGCTACATAACTTTTAAAGCTGATTGGGATATAAAGAAAGGTGCTCTTTCTTCTTAGGGCGTGTGATGTGTGTGTTTCTCAACAGATGCTCTAAATTACAGACTTTTGGAAGACGTTTTCCTGTTTGACTGTGTGCAGAAGTTTGCAAACAGACTTTTACCTTCCACTGTTTTCGTGGTTCCACCTGCTGCCGGTCATTTTCCCATTCTTTGTCTTTGCCTGAGTAATCTGTACTTGATAAATAGTTTGCATGCATTGTCTCAATTTTCATAAGAACTCTATGGAATATGTCTTTGCATTTTATGGATTATATGGTGTTAAGGAGCCCAGAGCAGTTAGAGAATTTATCCAAGATCACGCAGCAACTAAGTAGCAGAAATGTATTCTGACCCACACTGGCCTCACTCTGCAGCCTGGGTTTTGCAGTATGCTACACTTACCCTGGTGTTTTTAAAAACCCTGTGTTTTTGAAGCACTGTGGTTGACTCTCAGGAGTATTATTCAAAATTTACTTAAATGGCAAGATGATCAACTAGGGTTATGCAAAATTTCTGATTTGGTATGCATTAGCTTTTTCCCAAGAATGTATGTCAGAAACGAAGTTTATTTGACACTACAGTCCAGTTTATTTTTTAAGTAAATAATTCTCAAACTTAAGTACTTTATTTTTTAGTTGCCAAACTTGTGACATAGACCACAGCTGACTTTGGCACCTTGAGGTTTCACTTACACATGCTTTGAGAGCACTTGTGTTCATTTTGCAAGGGTTCTCCTTGCCTCATTTCACTGGTACAGTTAAGACAATGTGAACTCATTAGTGGCTTTAGCAAGTCAGATTATTGTTCTATGTTCCGGGGCCAATATCAGGGAACAATGTTCAGTAACTAGTCAGTGAGAATGAAGTTGCTCAAAATATGAAATAACTGACTTTTCCTCATGGGAACAACTTTCAGTTTCTCTTAAATCTGTTCATAAATTCTTAGGAAAACTTTAAATTTCAGTAAAGTGGGCGTGAGTCTTAAATGGTAGTGGGATGAGAGATGGGGGAGGTTTTATGGGGCTTGGGGAACTCCAGGCCCATGGACAGTAATGAACATCAGTATCACTATTGAATACTGTGATGTTGTTATGGCACCTGCTTTATTACAACATTACTTTTTGGTGCTGACCTCAGGAAATATTTTATAGTTTAGAGAAGACACTGGGCCAAATATTGTGTTTACATGAGAATTTGAACCACATCTTGCCAAAGTCATTCACCTATTTATTCACTCTCCTAATTATCTCATAAGTATTTATTCACTACCTCCAATGTGGCAGGCTCTGTTCCAAGTGCTTGATGTCAAATAGTGAAGAAAACAAAGTCTTTGGCCAATAGACATTCTAGCAGAAGAGACAGATAGTAAACAAATTAATAGATAATATAATGACAGGCGGTGCACTGAATAAAAATAAAGGAGGTTAAAGGAAGAGAAAGTGAAGGTTGACTGGGAAGGATTGCTATTTTTAAAATAGTAATTAAAGGTAGCCATTTGACAAAGTGACTTTTATTTTTTAAACATTTTATTTATTTATCTTTAGAGGGGAAGGGAAGGAGAGAGGGAGAAAGGGAGAGAAATATCAATGTATGGCTGCCTCTTGTGCATCCCTTGCTGGGAACTGGCCCACAACCCAGGCATGTACCCTGACTGGGAATTGAACTGTGATTCCTTGGTTCACAGGCCCATGCTCAATCCACTGAGCTATTCCAGCCAGGGCTGGTAAAGTGACTTTTAAAGCACAGATCTTTTTGGTAAGGTCAGTTTTAAGGAGAAGTGCATTCCCAGCAAAGAGAAAAAAATGACAGGTGTGGGGAAGCGAGAGCCCTTGAGGTAGGAACATGTTTGAAAATTCCAGGAATAGTAAGCAGGCCAGTGTGGCAGGAGCCCACATGGGGGAAGGGGGGGCGGTGGGGGGCGCAGATCATGCAGGGTTTGTAAACCATGGGAAACACTTTGGATTTTATTCTACAGGTGATGGGAAGCTATTGGGGGGTTTGAGCTTGGACTTGCGTGATTAGATGTGCTTTTAGAAGGTCATTTTGTCATGAAGACTACAATGCATCAGAATGGAAGCATGGAGACCAGGTAGGGGACTGTTACAGTTGTATGGGCAAGAGGTGATTCTTGGCTTGGTCCAGGGTAGTAGCAGTGAAATGGTAAGCGTCGTTGTGAGAACACATTTTGAACATAGAACAAACAGGATTTGTTTAGTTGGATTAGTTAATGGATTGAATGTGAGGTGTGAGAGAAAGAGGAGTTAAGAAAAATGTGAGGTTTTTTTCAGTGTGCGTAGTTGGCTAAATGGAGTTAGTGGAGAGCCTTAGGTGTCTTAGCTCTCTCTCTCCTAAAGGTTCTCTTTTAGTCATTCAGCCTACTATTATGCCATACGCTAAAAAGGCATTAGAAATAAAAAAGAAATGAGTAAGACTCAGTTCCTATTTTGTGGGAGGCCAGATTAACTACAACCTAATCAATAACCTTATGGTAAATACTTAGGTAAGGAACCCTTCTTAGGAATTTTCTCAGCTTTCCTGTGCAATTTCTCAGTTGTGTAAGTTTGAAAAACAGTTTTAAAAAAGATATTCTCAGTGTGCCCAAATTAGAAAATACAGAGAGGTAAGAAAAAGAAAATGTGGAAGCCTGGCTTCCAGATATAACTATTATTAAAATTTAAAAATACACTCTATCCATTTGGAGGTTTTCTATGTATACATATTTATGATAAGTATTTATATATACACTTTCACAACCTTTTAATACTAACTATATATGTTTTTAATCCTCACTTGAGAATATGTTTGTTGATTATAGAGAGGAAGGGAGAGAGAGAGAAAGACAGAAAGACAGACAGAAAGAAAGAAAGAAAGAAAAAAAAAAGGAGAGAAAAGGGGAAGGAAGGAGAAAGAAAGACTGGTTGCCTTCCATATGCACCCAGATCAGGGATCAAACGTGCAACTAGGTGTGCCCAGACCAGGAATCGAACCTCTAACGTTTTGCTGTACGGTATGATGCTCCAACCAACTGAGCCAATATGCAACAGAAACCTATTTCTACAAACCATGTTAAATGGCTCTTGTTTTATTCCATTGTGTACATTTGCCATCTTTTATTATCAGTCATTTATTGTTGAATAGTTATCTGACTCCATTTTTTTCTCTTTGTTGAAGATCCTTTTAAGTAAATTTTAGTTAATGGACATACTTATTTTCTTAGACAAAGTTTTAGAAGTGGAATTGCTGATTCAAAGGGTATGCATTTTTTAGTCTTTTAATACAAACTTCAAATTGTTCTCCATAAAAGTTGTACCAGCTTTACACTTCCATCATCATTTTATCCGAATGCTTATTTTAGGTGCAAATGTGGATTATTTTTAAAAACAAAAAATTTACTTTCTATTGAGGTTAAACACTTTATATGTTTTTTTATAGGCTTATTGGTGATTTAGGGTTACTTATTCTTGTGTTTTTATCTATTTTCCTATTGGCTATTCTTTTTTTAATGATTTATTGTTTATGCTATTACAGTTGTCCCAGTTTTTTCCCCTTCCCCCCCCACCCAGCTCACCCCCAACTTCCATAGCCAATCTCCACACAGTTGTCCATGTCCATGGGTCCTTCATATATGTTCTTTGACTAATCCTTCACCTTCTGTCAATCAGTTCCCACTTGCCTCCTCTGCTCTTACAGATGTCAATCTCTTCCATAATTCTATGCCTGTGGTTCTGTTTTGCTTATTAGTTTATTTTGTTCATTAGATTCCTTTTATAAGTAAGATCATATGATAATTGTCTTTCACTGACTGGCTGATTTCATTTAGCATAATAGTCTCCACTTTCATCCATGTTGTTGCAAAAGGTGGGTTTTTTTCCTGCTGCATAGTATTCCACGTGTAAATGTACCACTGTTTTTAATCCACTCATCTTCTGTTGGGCATGTAAGCTATTTCCAAATCTTGGCTATTGTAGATAGTGCTGCTATGAACTTTGGAGTACATACATTCTTTTTTTTTTATTAACTTATAATTTTTTTAAATTTTATTTTAATTGTTGTTCTTAATACAGTTTTCTGTCTTCTACTCATTCTTTTGAATTTTTTTTTTGATTTTTAGGATATATTCCCAATGGTGGAATTGCTGGGTCAAAAGGCAGTTCCATATTTAATTTTTTGAGGAAATTCCATACTGTTTTTCACAGTGGCTGCACCAGTCTGCATTCTTACCAACAGTGCACTAGGGTTTCTCTTTTCTCCACATCCTTGCCAGCACTTGTTTGTTGATTTATTAATGATGGCCATTTTAGCAGATGTGAGGTGATATCTCACTGTGGTTTTAATTTGCATCTCTCTGATGGCTAGTGATGTTGAGCATTTTTGTCATATGTCTATGGGCCATCTGCATGTCCTTCTTGGAGAAATGTCTATTCAGGTTCTTTGCCCATTTTTCAATTGGATTGTTTGTCCTTCTGGTGTTGAGTCCTTTATATATGAGTTCTTTATATATTTTGGAGATTAAACCTTTGTCTGATGTATCATTGGCAAATATGTTTTCCCATACAGTTGGTTCCTTTTTCATTGTGATGATGAAAAGGGAACCATGCAGAAGCTTTTAATTTCTTTATCCATACAGAAACTTTTAATTTGATGTAGCCCTATTGGTTTATTTTTTACTTTATGTCCTAGGAGATTTGTTGGCAAAAATATTGCTACACAAGATATCAGAAATTTTACTATGTTTTCCTCTATAATTTTTATGGTATCACAACTTATATTTAAGTCTTATACCCATTTTGAGTTTATTCTGGTGTATGGTGTAAGTTGATGTCTAGTTTCATTTTGTCTCATGTACCTGTCCAGTTCTCCCAAACACCATTTACTGAGTAGACTATTTTTTCTCCATTGTATGCTTGTGCCCCATTTGTCAAATATTAACTGACCATAGAGACATGGATTTATTTCTGGGCTCTTTATTCTGTTCCATTGATCTATGTATTTGTTCTTATGCCAGTACCAGACTGTTTTGATAACAGTGGCCTTGTAATATAGTTTGATACCAGATATTGTGATCCCTTCAACTTTGTTCTTCTTTCTCAAAATTGCTGAGGCTATTCTGGGTCTTTTTTGGACCCATATAAATTTTTGGAATATCTGTTCTAGATCTGTGAAATATGCCATTGGTACTTTAATAGGGATTGTGTTGGATCCATAGATTGCTTTGGGTAGTGTGGACATTTAAATGATGTTAATTCTTCCAATCCATGAACATGGTATATGTTCCATTTATTTGTATATTCCCAAGTATTTTTTCTTCAGTGTTCTATAGTTTTCTGAGTTCAGGTCTTTCACCTCCTTGGTTAAAATTTTTCCTGGTACTTTATTTTTTTGGTTCCTATATAAATGTGATTTTTTTTTTAGTTTCTCTTTCTGATAGTTCAATATCGGTGTATAAAAAATGCCATTAATTTCTGAATATTGACTTTGTATCCCGCTACTTTGCTGCATTCATTTATTAGGTCAAGTAGTTTTTTGGTGGAGTCTATAGGGTTTTCTATACATACTACCATATTGTCTGTGAATAATGACAGTTTTATTACCTCCTTTCCAATTTGGATGCCTTTTATTTCTTCTTGCATGATCACTGTGTCTAGGACTTCCAGTCCTATGTCAAATAAGAGAGGTGAAAGCTGACAGCCTTGTCTTGTTCCTGATCTTAAGAGAAACACGTGTAGTTTTTGCTCATTGAGTACGATGTTAGCAGTAGATTTTTTTGTATATGGCCTTTGTTACATTTAAATATGCTCCCTCTATTCCCACTTTGCTGAGAGTTTTTATCATAAGTGGGTGCTGTACTTTATCAAATGCTTTTTCTGCATCTATCGATATGATCATGTGATTTTTGTTTTTCATTTTGCTTTGTGCTGTATTACGCTTATTGATTTGCTAATATTGTACCATCCTTGCATCCCTGGAATAAATCCCACTTGATCATAGTCTATGATCTTTTTAATGTATTACTGGATCCATTTTACTGATATTTTGTTGAGGAGTTTAGCATCTATGTTTATCAGAGATAATGGCCTGTAATTTTCTTTCTTTGTTGTATCTTTACCTGGTTTTGGAATTATGATAATACTGGCCTTGTAAAAAGAGTTTGGATATCTTCCTACTTGTAGAATTTTTGGGATAGTTTGACAATGATAGGTGTTAGTTCTTCTTTGAATGATTGGTAAAATTCACCTGTGATGTCATCTTCTCCAGGGCTTTTGTGTGCCAGGAGTTTTTTGATTACTGCTTTAATTTTGCTAGCTGTTATTGCTGTATTTTCAGGTTTTTTGCTTCTTCCTGAGTCATTTTTGGAAGATTGTATGTTTCTAGAAATTTATCCATTTTGTCCTGGTTTTCCAATTTCTTGGCATATAGTTGTTCATAGTAATTTCTTACAATCCTTTGTATTTCTGTTATCAGTTGTTACCTCTCCTCTTTTATTTCTGATTTTATCTATTTGGGTCCTGTCACTTTTTTTCTTGATTAGTCTGGTCAAAGGTTTGTCAATTTTTAAAAATATTTATTATATATTTTTCCATTACCCTTTAGTTCCCATATGTCCCCCACTCCCCAGCAATCACCAAACTATGGTCCATATGCATGAGTCTTTTTTCCTTTTTGCTCAGTTCCTCTACCCTCTGACCTACACTCACCCCTGCACTAGCTGTCATCCTGCTCTCCATCTATGAGTCTCTCCCCATTTTCCTTGTTAGTTCAATTTGTGCATTAGATTCCACATATGAGTGAAATCATAGGGTGTTTGTCTTTCTCTCACTGGCTTATTTCTCCAGGTCCGTCCATACTGTTGCAAAGGGTACAATTTTCTCGTTAAGAATGGACTGTTTGACTTAATTTGTTCATTTTATGATGTGAAATGATATCAAAAGCTTTTAGGAAAGGAACCATTTAAAAATCTGTGTATCTTTTTCTTCTAAAAATTTGACCAATTAAACCATGTGACATTAAGAGATAAATTAGCTAAAGACTTTGTATATTTGAAATTTAAATTTGAACAGAAATAATCATCAATAAATAATGTCACTCAATTTTTGGGAAGAGAGAAGCATTAGGTTTTTAAGCCCTCATTTTTTAAAAAAAGGTATCCTAAAAAGTTTTTGATTCTTAAACATGGATATATGTTTTTTCATTTGATGCCACATGGGGTGTGTTTAGAGCACAGGAAGCTTTGCTTCTTGTGACCAAACACTAGGAATCAAAGGATTATCTCAGGACTGAATCTCTAGTCCTGCCTTATCACTTGTTAGTCTTTACATGTGGTCCTTATCACATGTAAGTCTATAGTCAACTTAACCTATGAACATCATCTTCATGTAATATTCATTTGATGTCTTCCATGTTGAATGCACTGTCCTTGGCCCCTCTCAAGTGCACTTGTTCATGTAATTCCCACAACAACCATGTGAAAATGTCATAATTATTCACATTGACTGAGGCTCAGAGAAGTTATGGCCTGAGATTATGCGTCTGATAAATTGTGGGGGCAAGGATTCAACCCAATTCTTTTCACACTCTACATTTTTGTTGGCAAGAAGAATAAATAGTAAGCAAGGGGAACAATTATTCTTTTAGTTTAAAGATGTCCAGTGAAAAGAATGACAAGAACACAATATAATGTTCAAAATATACCACTGGACTTTCAGTCAAGATGGCAGCATACCCACACATGGCTCACCTCTTCACATAACCACATCGAAATTGCAACTAAAATATAGAACAACCATCACTCAGAAGCATCAGAAATTGAGTTGAATGGAAGTCTGATAACTATAGAATTAAGGAAATCACATCCATCAAGACTGGTAGGAGGGGCACAAACATAGAACAGGTTGGTCCTCACCCTTGTGTGGTGTATAAAAATTCAGGAGGGATATCTCAGGAGCAAGGAGTCCCAGCCCCACACCAGGCCCCCGAGCCCAGGGTTCCAGTGCCAGAAAGATAACTCACTGCAACTTCTGGCTGCAAAAACTAGCAGAGATTGATTTGGTGGAAGAAACTTTTGGACCCCCAAGCAGTTCCTTTTAAAGAACCCACACATGGACTCACCTCCTCAGACTCACTCCCTCTGAGCTCCAGTACTGGAGTAGGAGCTTGAAAGGCACCAGTGGCATACCAGCAGGGACTGAAGTATCTTGCATCAAGACGATCAGAGGCCATTGTCCCTTTTCTAAACCCTCCCACCTCAGAACTGGCAAGCTGGTGCCGTATCTGAGACTTCATCAATGTGGATAACACTGTTTGACTCACCTTGGAGAACCCTAGAGACACTGCCCTACACCACTTATGGACCCACCCAAGCTGCTTTTCTATATGAATGGCTGGTCTTGGCTCATGCTGGGCAACTTTATAAAGTCTCTCAAGCAACAGCTGGCCTAAGTGAGTCCAAGCCCTGCACTAGCAGCAGCCAGCCTACATTTGCAGCTTGGCTTCATCTGGGAATCTCCAAGCCCCATGCAAGTATCAGCCATCTCAGATTGCTATTCAGGCAGGGTGGCCCCGGGCAAAACACAGGTGGGGACTGACTTTGTGTGTAACACTTGGGAAACCCCAGGGCCAGCTCACAGTGGACAGCTGCATGCCACATTGGAGCACCATCACCTTGCCCCTGCACAACTGATCCTCCATGGAGGCAAAAGGTTGGGGGTCAGTGGTTATAGCCAATCCCTGCAGCTGCCTGGCCTGGGTAAATCCCTCCCACTTATCTGCCAACAAAAACCAAGACTCATCTACAAAAGGGGTGTGTATTCAGCCCACAAGGTGGGTGCACCTAGAGTACCCAGCTTAGGTGATAGGGGAGGCTGTGCCACTGGACCCTACAGGACACCTCCTATATCAGGCCACACTACCAAGACACGGAGCGAAAGCAGCTCTACCTAATACACAGAGAAACAAACACAGGGAGGCTGCTAAAATGAGGAGACAAAGAAACATGGCCCAAATGAAGGGACAGATCAAAACTCTAGAAAAAGAGCTAAACAAAATGGAAATAAGCAATCTATCAGATGCAGAGTTCAAAACACTGGTTATAAGGATGCTCAAGGAACATAGTGAGGACCTCAGCAGCACAAAAAAGATCCAGTCAGAAATGAAGGATTTACTAGTTGAAATAAAGAACAATTTACAGGGAAATAAGAGTAGGGTAGATGAAGCCAATAAACAAATGATTTGGAACATAAGGAAACAAAAAACAACCAATTGGAATAACAAGAAGAAAAAAGAATCCAAAAAAATGAGGATAGTATAAGCAGCCTCTGGAACAACTTCAAGCATTCCAACATTTGCATCACAGGGGTCTCAGGGAGAGAAGAGAAAGCAAGAAATTAGAAATCTATTTTAAATATTAATGAATGAAAACTTTCCTAATTTGACCTCCGGCCAAGATGGAGGCATAGGTTGACACACTGTGCCTCCTCTCGCAACCAAAATTAAGGACAACAAAGATTTAGGAACAAGAAAACAACCAGAACTGATAGAAAATTGAGCTGTACAGAAGTCCAACAACCATTCATTCAGACCAGTAAGAGGGGCAGAGTCGCAGCAGGAAAAAGTGGAGGTTGGTGGACCTGGGCACGCAGGCAGTAGCGGCTGGCAGATCCCAGACATGCAGGCCACGGCTAGCAGACCCCAGGTGCACAGGTGGCAGCTAGCGGAACCTGGGCACTGTGTAGACCCATTGAGGCTGTGCAAGGCAGCTGGCTGACCAGGTGGTACTACATTCACGTACAGATAATCCAGGCCAAGGGGATGTGGCGGTGGAGGGGACTGGAATCAGAGAGAGAGCTGAGCAAGCATCATTGTTCTCTCTCGGACCCCACCCCCACATACAGTGTCTCTACCCAGCGATTGGGCTGCCCTGCACTGGGAAACACCTAAAGCTCTACCCCTCACTACATAATAGCTGCAACCAGACAAAAAAACAAAAAACAAAAAACCCAAAAATGGCTCAAATGGGAGAACAGATCAAAGCCCCAGAGCCAATTCATCTAAGCGACCAAGAGATAGCCAACCTATCAGATGCACAGTTCAAAGCCCTGGTGATCAGGATGCTCACAGAATTGGTTGATTTTGCTCACAAATTAGATGAAAAAATGGAGGCTACAATAAGTGAAATGAAGAAAAATGCACAGGGAACCAATAGAGATGGGAGGAAAACTGGGACTCAAATCAATGGAGTGGACCAGAAGGAAGAAAGAAACAACCAATCAGAAAACAAGGAAGAAACAAGAATTCAAAAAAAATGAGGAGAGGCTTAGGAACCTTCAGGACAGCTTTAAACGTCCCAACATCCGAATTATAGGGGTACCAGAAGGGGAAGAGGAAGAGCAACAAATGGAAAACTTATTTGAACAAATAATAAAGGAAAACTTCCCCAATCTGGCAAAGGAAATAGACTTCCAGGAAGTCCAGGAAGCTCAGAGAGTCCCAAACAAGTTGGGCCCAAGGAGGAACACACCAAAGCACATTATAATTACATTAGCCAAGATTAAAATGCAGGAGAGAATTCTAGAAGCAGCAAGGGATAAGAGGACAGTCACCAGAAAGGAGTTTCTATCAGACTGTCAGCTGATTTCTCAAAAGAAACCTTACAGGCAAGAAGGGGCTGGAAAGAAGTATTTGAAGTCCTGAAAGGCAAGGACCTCCTTCCAAGATTACTCTATCCAGCAAAGCTGTCATTTAGAATGGAAGGGAAGATAAAGTGCTTCTCAGATAAGGTCAAGCTAAAGGAGTTCATCATCACCAAGCCCTTATTATATGAAATGTTAAAGGGACTTATCTAAGAAAAAGAAGATAAAAAATATTACAGTAAAAAGACAGCAAACTCACAGATAGTAATACCATACCTAAAAAAAGCAAACTAAGCAAAGATCTAGAACAGGAACAGAACCACAGAAATGGAAATCACATGGAGGGTTAGCAACAGGGGAGTGGGAGGAGGAGAGAGGGGGAAAAGGTACAGAGAATAAATAGCGTAGATGGTGGGTAGAAAATAGGGGGAGGGCAGGAATAGTATGGACAATATAGAAGCTAAAGAACTTATGACACATGGTCATGAACTAAAGAGGGGATATGTGGGTGGGAGGGGGTATGCAGGGTGGAGAGGAATGATTGGGGAGAAATGGGACAACTGTAACAGCATAATCAATAAAATATATTAAAAAAAAAGAAAACTTCCCTAATTTGGTGAAGGAAATAGACATACAAATCCAGGAAGCACAGAGAGTCCCAAAGATGGATGCACAGAGGCTCTCTAAGACACATCATATTTAAAATGCCAAAATTTAAAAATGAAAAGAGATCTTAAAAGCAGCAAGAGAAAAGAAGTTAGTTACCTACAGGGCAGTTCCCATAAGACTGTCAACTGATTTCTTAAAAGAAACTTTGCAGGCTACAAGGGATTGGCAAGAAATATTCAAAGTTATGAAAAGCAGGGTTGGTCTACAGCGAAGATTGGTCTACCCAGCAAAGCTATCATTTAGAATCAAAGGGCAGATAAAGAGCTTCCCAGGCAAAAAATAACTAAAGGAGTTCATCATCATCAAACCATTATTACATGAAATGTTAAAAGAACTTATTTAAGAAAAAAAATCTAAACGATGAACAACAAAATGGCAATAAATACGTATCTATCAACAATTGCATCTAAATAACAAACTAAGCAAGCAGGAAGAATAGAGACAGATCATGGATAAGGAGAGTGTTTTGATGGCTGCCAGATGGGATGGGGTTGTGGGGGAATGGGTGAAGACATGAGGGGATTAAGAAATACAAATAGGTAGTTACAGAATAGCCATAGGGATATAAAGTGCAGTATAGGAAATGGGGTAGCCAAAGAATATGCACGACCCATGGACATGAACAATTGTGGGGAATTGCCTGAAGGAGTGTGGGGTGCTGAGTGGAGGGGGCAAAGGGGGAAAAATCAGGACAACTGTAATAGCATAATCAATATAATAAAAATTTTAATAAATTATAATTTTATATAATTATAAATTATAAATTTTGTAATAAGAATTATAAATTATATAATAAAAACCAAAATATACCACTAAAGGCATCCCATTTGCTAAAATTTCTTGATAAATGCAAGCATTTCCTGAGGGGCATTCCCTGTCTATTCTCTGTCTCTTGGAAGTCTCAGAGTTTCAGCCATCACCTTTTTTCCAGAATTACTCAAATGCCTGAATCTCTAACTACCATCATCTCCTGATTTGCCACTGGGAATTTTGCTTCACTTTTTAATCTGTATGTCTTCAGGGCATATTAAAACTCAGTATATTCAAATATCTCTTCTCTCAATCCTCCCAATCCTTAATTTTTATTATTTCTCCTGTTTATAATAGAAGCACCAATATTTTCTCAGTGAATGAAGCCTGGAATTTCAATGCCATTTTTGTTTTTGTTTTTTCTTTTCATGTACGAGGTTTGTTGGGGAAAAGTTCAGACATTGTTAATATAATGGGAACGGTTTGCACAGCATCAATGTAACCTGGCAGCCAAGGAGAGTGGACTGGAATGTGCATGCCTGAATAATGATGACTTCACTGTACTAGTCAGTGGGGGCTGTAGGTGCCTTTGAGTGAGCACGTGCACTGTGTAGTCATTGCATTCAAAATGACTGAGTGAGTAGAGCAATGAATCTGCATCAAATTTTGCGTTAAGCTTGAACATTCCTTCATGGAAACTATTTGGATGATTGAAAAGGCCACAGCTATGGGCAATTGGTGAATGGCAGCTTCATCATGACAACACATTCATTCATGCATCATGTTTCATGCAGAGTTTTTTGGTGAAATGTCAAATCACTCAGGTGACTCAGTGCCTCTACACCCCGTATTTGGCATCCTGCAACTTCTGGCTCTTCCCAAAATCAAAATCACCTTTGAAGGGGAAGAGATTTCAGACTGTTGATGAGATTCAGGAAAATGAGATGGGGCAGCTGATGGCAGTTGGGAGAACTGTGTGAGGTCCAGTCCCCCGGTGCCTACTTTGAAGGGGACTGAGGTCTCATGGTCCTGTGTACAATGTTTCTTGTACCTTGTATTTTCTTCAATAAATGTCTCTTTCATATTGCATGGCTGGAAAGACCTCATAAGCAGATATAAATAGAGGAAGTTTAGAAGCTTATAGAGAAAATGAGACATACTGTTATTTGCATGGTTGGATGACACAGAGTTTCTTGATGTACTATGTGGTAAATATCAATTATAAGTAACTAACTTAGGCCTCACAGCATGTTTATCTCCTCACAGCATGTTTATCCCACTTGGTAGGTAGCACTGACATTATAATTACTGACAGCATTTGTGACATTGATGGTAGTGTTAGGTAATGATGAAGCATGTGGACTCTGGAGCCAGATTTCCTGGGTTTGAATCCGTGCTTCAGCACTTAGGTAGTCATTTGACTTAGGGCCTTGGAGTCTTAGTAAAAGGTAATACCTGCTCCATAGGGTCCTGGGCAGTAACTCTCAGTTATTGTTCTTGCTAAGTTTATATAGTGTGAGGCACTGTAATGTTGAATGAATGCAGACCTTGGTGTTAGGCTGAGCTGGTTTTGTTCCTGGATGTACTTCTGCTTAGTGGTGGGGCCTCAGGAGTGTCACTCCACCTTTTGGAGCTTTAGTTTCTTCCTCTATAAAATGGTATTTATTCCACACATTTGTTAGGAAAATAAGAGTGTGCGAGTGCCTATTTTGGAGACTGATATATGTAGTAAGTACTCAACAAATGACACTGTTAACTGTTTTTCAGGTTCATGGGTTGGCTTAATAGCTCAGTAACTTACATGGGTCCTTAATCAGCAGTTTTAACACCTAGCCACTGTTTGCTTTAAATAGGACTCAGAATTTTAATATGAGCAAAGGGGGTCAGACCAATCTGGAACCAAATTAAGCTGGTTGCTTAGCATTTGAAATAGTTATTACAAATGTAATTTAAGTCTACACCTTTTATTTTAGGGACAATAAGGTATTTTCCCATAGCAAGAGAATTTCTTTTAAAAGACTTCATTTTTTGGAGCAATTTTAGGTTCACAGCAAAATTAATGGAAAATAAAGAGAGGTCCATATACTCCCTCGCATGCACAGCCTCCCCATTATCAACATCCCCCATGAGAGCTGGTATATTTATTACTGTCAGTGAACCTACAGTGGCTCCCATCATTATGACCCCAAATCTGTACTTTACGTTACCATTCACTCTTGGTGCAGTATATTCTGTGGGTTTTGACAGCTGTGTAATGATACAGACCCACCACTATAGTATTATTCAGAGTAATTTCACTGCCCTCTGCCTATTCATGTCTCTCTCCCCCTTAATCCCTGGCAACCACTGACCCTTTTACTATCTTCATAGTTTTGCCTTTTCCAAAATGTCACATGGTTGGAATCAAACTGTATGTAGCCTTTTCAGATCAGCTTCTTAAGTAAGAAAAAATGCTTAATGCTTTAAATTCTATTTGCCTAGAAAACATATACATGAGAAGATGGCCCCCTCGAACTCAACATGCAGCTTCCTTCCAGGATCTGGGGGACAGGAAGGGGACTTGTGCCCTGAAAGCCAGGTCATCAGCAGCCCCGATGCTTAAAACGCGGACATGTTACAACTGCATTAGCCTTCACACCTTCCTCATCGTGGTATTTTTAACTGCATTGGACCTGGTCCACAGTGTAGAGTTATAAATAGGGCTGGATGGAGACACATGGGCAGGCTAATAATTAGGTGCCTCTTCAAACCTGTGTCCTTAAGTATTTATTCCAGGTTTATTCACTGGAGAGGCTGAGTCCTGTGCGGGGAAGAACATGGAAAAGAAAGCAAGTTGACTGGCTCAGAACACCCTATTTAGCAGAACAAAACCAGACCTTAAAAGTCAGTTGGGTGATTACTGGTTGTTACTAAATCTCATCAACCACTCCCACCTCTAGTAGCTTATCAAAATATATCTTTCTTCCAGTCAGCACTCTCTGGCATGTACCTTTCTTTCCATCTCGAAACACACTTGGTGATGTAGAGTCTCTTACAGGTTTATGCTCTGGGAAAGTGCCCAGCTGGTCTTTGCCAGCCTAACATGACCGTCCAGCCCTTACCTTTGTGGAACTTAGACAAAGTCGGATTTTCCTTCCCCATCTGGAGTTGCAGTCCCTGAAGAAATCCCTCAGGGATTTCCAGTCAGGGGGAGAAGCCCTCCAGGTCAGCACTGTTTCCCTTCTGTAGCTGTGGGGATGCTTACAGAAGATGAACCAAAAAAACTCTGCTTACCACTTTCTGTTCTGCCTCCTGTCTGGGAGCCCTCATCTGGGAGGTAAAGATGGAAAAAGAGTAGGAGAAGAAGGACTAAGGGTGATGAAATGGAGGATTTGGGGCTGGACACTCAGGTGGGATGGCACTGTGCACATCCAGCAGGCTAGTCACCTAGGGCAGAGGTTGGCAGCTGTTTTCAGTAATGGGATAGAGACTATTTTAGACTTCATGGGCCATTTGGTCTCTGTCATATCATGAAAGCTGCCCTATATAATTTGTAAAGGGATGGGCACAACTGTTCTCCACTAAAATTATATTGATTGACACATATCTGTTCTTAGTTTGCTGGCCACACAAAAACGGGTAGTGAGCTGCATTTGGCCTTCGGGTTGTAGTTCTCTGACCTGGTCTGGAAAAATACAGGAAACATGAGGTTTGTAAGTTTCATGGTATCTGTGCTTCCTGTTTATTCTCTATAGATATCCTTTTAGGGCTCACTTAGTAAAGGTGAATAAAAAAATAACTTTGGAAATGCTAAGTAAATCCAGAGACTGGGAGTTTTGCTGACCTGTGGGCAGAGAAGCATTGTCCCCAGAGGCCAGCCGAGATAGTGGCAGCAGCAACAGCAGTGAGAATCACAGGGCAATGAGAGAGTGACGGCTACACATCAGAAGTGCTGGCTTTTTTTTAATGCTGATACCTTGGAGGTGAGTTTGGTTTTAACAAGGGAAGCCAATCTTCTTTAATAGTGAAACTGTATTATTTATATTTCAGAGCTCTTTCATTTCAGGTATTTTGTTGGGCTTTTTTTAAGAAAAACATCTTTTAGTATTTTTGGTATGCAAATGCCACGTCAACTTTGTTTGAAAGGTAATGCTCTCCTAAACGGATGGAGCTTTAGCCTTAAGAGATGTACTGGTATGTGAAATGCCTATACTCCTAAGCCAATAGCTCATTAATTATTAGGTGATAAATAGCTATCATTAGTAATTTATTTAATGTTTATTTATTTTTTGCATACTTAATCACCTACCACAATTTCTATCAATAGGATCCTTACTACAGATTTAATGACCTTAACTACAGATGGATCTCCTTGGATAACTGGACCTATAGCAAGGAATTTCAAATCCCCTTTGACATTAGGTATGTATGTATGTATGTATGTATATCTATATCTATTTTTATTTATTTTTATAATTATTTGAGCTTTTCTTCTTTTTCTGTCTCTGCAATAATTTCTTACTTTTTTAGCCTTCATATCAGAGGGTTTTTTGACTAAAGCCTTATTATAAAAGTGAATTTATGTGATGTATGTGGCCCTGACCAGGTAGCTCAGTTAGTTAAAGCATTATCCCAATGTGCCATTTGTTGTGGGTTCGATCCCTGGTCAGGGCACATACAAGAATCAACTAACAAATGCATAAATAAGTGGAACAACAAATCAATGTTTTTTTTCTCTCTCTCCCTTCCTCTCTCTTTCTCTCCCTTCCTCTCTCTTTCTCTAAAATCAATAAATAAAAAAGAAATGTAAAAAAGTGAATGTATGATTTACATTTTGATTTGTATATGAGAATGGTGCCACTGATTATCAGTCATGAACTTATGTCTCAGTTATTTTCCTGTGATTATAATGGAGTCACCTAAACCTGGTCAGTTCTCTTATCTGCACGTCCTTCTCCCTGCTCACAGCAATCAGTGGAGTGTATATATTTATGAGATTATCAAGGAGGATCAGAGGCATGTGATTTGTTCAGTGTGGTATTAACCAGCCATCGAGACTATGGCATTGGCCTTATATTGTGTCATCAGGCCATGGGAAAAATCATGTTATAGTTTTCAGTAATGTTCTATGGAGCAGAATGTAACCTAATTATATTTACCATCATTATTGCTAAAGAAAAAAAATTCTTTTGTCACTTTTTTAGGTCTTTTTTTTTTTTTTTTTGCTAATTATTTAAAAGAGAAATAAAGGCAGAATACGATGCTCAATATCACAACATTCCTGTGGTCCAGGCTCTTATTTCCCCATTAAGGGCCTTCTTTCACCTTGAACTCAACTATCCAAAAGTTAACCAATTGACTTGCCCACTTAAAATTACTTTATATTCTAACAGCCTCATTGTTTCTTTTGACATAACACCAGTTCCTCAATCTTCTATGCCTAAGGTATTTTTGTCTCATCATATCCTTTCTTCATCTCCCTGTATTCAGTCTGTTCTGAGTCTTGTTAATTTTTGCCTAGCATTTTTTCTTGATTCAGCCCCTTCTTCCTCATTTTCAAGTTTTTACCTTTGCCTTCGCCTTACTAACTTAGTGAATGCCTGGAATTAGGCCAAAACTGCCTAACTAAATTTATGGCTTGGTCTTTTTATTTTCCAGTGCACTCATCTTCTGAAAATATTGATTTTTACCTTGATGTTCTTGCTCAATAACAACAGTCTCTTCCTTTTGATTGGCAAATCAGATTTAATCTTCTCTGCTTGTCTGTGGAAATACTGCTTAATGTTGCCCATCCCTGTATCACTTCCTGCACCCCCTCCCTCCCTGCTGACTTGTCCAGCTTTTTCCCCTTGGCTCCCAGCATGACTTCTGAACCTTCTGTTACCTTAGTGCTGTTGATGCTCTCAGCACTCACACCTTTGGGTTTTGTGAAAACTTTTTGTGTCTATTATTTAAGTTAGCTTTCATAAGAACTTTGTGAAGTTCTAGAAAAAAGTCAATTAATTTGGAAATTATAAGTTGTGCTCATGATTTTATGGTGATTGAAATATAAAGAAAGATAAGGGTCACTCAGTATAAAAATGTATTAAACTTCTGGAAATTTCATTGGAAACTGATTTTTAATGATATATATTTTCTGTGAAATACTTATTCCTTTAGTTCTAAACTAATATAAAAGACAGCTAAGTTAATGTTTTATTATCTTGTCTTAATTTTCTTTTTCTAGTGGATGGCAAAAAGTAAATTTGTTTTTTGAGGGCGTCGATACAGTTGCAAAAGTCCTGCTCAATAACGTTCTTATTGGGAAAACAAACAACATGTTCAAAAGATACGTAAGTGCATAATAACAGCAGGTTAAAAAACCCCACTTATATGTGTTTCTGTTAATTGTCATTGTGAATAGACAAAGGTAGGTACATATTTGCCCATGCAGGCTGGTACAAGTTCTTTGAAGCACTGCGTAAGTTACTTTATTTCTCAGTGGTTACATTTGTAGGATGATAAAAATACTATAGATCCTATGGAGTAATTGTGAGAATTTAGTAAACTAATGGTATAAAATGACTGGCACATTTCTTGGCACATGGGAAGTATTCAACAAATTCCATTTCCTTCTCTGCTATTTGGTGATCCAGTTTCATGGGAAATGACAATTGGCACACCATTTTAAAAGAAAATGTTCCTTCCTTTCTGGAATAATTACGTTATGAGATCATATCCTGATGTCCCTTCCCTTTCAAGGGTAGACTTGCCAAGACAAAAGTAATTTATCACTACATGCTATTTATACCAAAGTGTCATGAAGCATCTAGGAAATCCTTGGCAGTTCAAGGCCATATGTAAATAACCAGAGCAGACATTACAGAGCTAAATATATTTTCTGCTTGCTCTGTTTACTAGGAGCATCATCTGTCAGTATAAACAGAAGGAGAAAACTAGAAATCAATGTTGGGTAGGAGAATGTACTCAGTTATAATTAAAAGTCAGCAACTTAGTTATACTATTTTGGAAAAGTGTTTTCTCTTGCAAAGAGGCTCAACATAAAGATTTCAATTATTTTATGCATCTCTCCTTTCATTTTATACATGCTTATATCTAAGCTTTTACACACAAGGCTACTTCCACATTTGTTCTTTGCCTTTAATTCAGAGCTTTGATATTACCCAAGTGGTCAGACCTCGGAACTCCATTGAGCTTCATTTCCAGTCACCAGTGTTATATGCGGAGCAGCAGAGCAGAGCCCACACTTGCTACGAGGTGCCCCCAAACTGCCCTCCAGATGTCCAGAAGGGAGAATGCCACGTCAACTTCATTCGAAAGGTAACGGCCTCACAAGTGGATGGGGCTGTAACCTTGAGGGTGGGATGTGCTGGTGTATGAAATGCTTGTTTGAAGACTCCCTTGGGAAGGTGGACATCTCTTTCTTGCCCCTGTATTGGGATTTGAAAATTTTTAAAAATAAGAGCCAGAAGATTATATGATTTTTCTGTGGAGAATTTTTGTCTTTCTAGATTTTTTTTCTTGAAGCATGTTTCAGAACTTAGGTAACATCAGGAAAAGGCGACAAATAGGTGACTAGTGATATAACTTTACACATTATTTTTCAACATTTAGGTCTATGAAACTTTTCACCAGGCTGTAAGTTTATATTTGTTAGTGATTCTTGTTACTAGGAAGCCTTCTGTAATTATTAATATATTTGCTGACATGTTCTTATATTTTACTGGTAGGTTCTAATAAAATCTAACATCAGATAACAAAAGCCACAAGGGGATATTTTTCTTTGAGTCTAATACCAGTCCAGATGACTTGGATTTACTCTTATTCACGGTTGAATTAGTATTCTATGTGATACTTAATTTTTTATTTTATTTTTTATTTAAAATTATTTTAATTGTGTTAAAATGCACATAACACAAAATTTACTATCAAAATTTACTATCTTAGCCATTTTTAAATGTGAAGTTCAGCATTATTAAGCATTCACATTGATGTGAAAGCAATCTCCAGAACATTTTTTATGCAGCACAACCAAAACTCTATATTCATTAAAAAATAACTCCTCATTTACTCTTTATCCCAGCCCCTGACAACCACCATTCTTTGTGTTTCTATGAGTTTGACTCCTCTAGATACCTCATATAAGCAGAATCATACAGCATTTGTCTTTTTGTGACTGGCTTATTACACTTACTATAATGTTCTCCAGGTCCATCTGTGTTGTAGCACATGTCAGAATTTCCTTTCTTTCTAAAGCTTAATAATATTCCATTGCATGTATATGCCACATTTTATTTATTCGATCATCTGTTAATGGACATTTGAGTTGCTTCCACCTTTGGCTATTTTGAATAATGTTGCTATGTAGAGACATACAAATATCTCTTTGAGACCTTGCTTTCAATTTTTTTTGATACATACCCAGAAGTGGAATGACTACAGTACATGATAATTCTATTTTAAATGTTTTGAGGAATTAGCATTTAATTTTAACAACAAATGTAATCATTGGTTTCATTGTGAAAATACTAAGTGTATTTTTTCAGCACTTGATGACTGGAACTGCAGTTGATAAATTCTGATTATTTAAATTAAGCAGCTCTTATCTTTAAATCATGTTTCCTTAAAGTAAGTACTAAGGTCAGAATTAAACTCCCACCCGTTTTACTCCATGTACCTGGATTCGTGTCAGTGTGTCAATAACTGTGTGTTCATTCGGCTGTGACAGGACAGGAAGTGACTGAGTAGGCAGGAGTTCCACGGAACACTTACTCACTTACACTTCTGTTTAAATGTCAGCTTTTGTTTTTTGCCTTTGGCTTCAAATGGCACAGTGGTTTTAATACTACAGGTTGCACTATCCTGCCCTCTTCTGTCTTCAGCCTTCTATGGAAACAAGGACTTCCTGGATCCTAAGGTTGAAAGTTCACTTTTCAGGTCATCAGTATGGGTATATATATGTTATACAAATATCCATGTAGTAGCTTCCCTCTACCTGCTAGTCATTTGGTGGCATTTAAACCACACTTTCAGTTTATTTAGATAGAACAAACTCCTTTGTTACTAATATCAGGAATCAGACCCAGGTTTCTACCATCACAGTGAGAGTGGGAGACTAAATTTGGAGTGTGTTTCTGGCTAGATTGACCTGATCCAGTATGAAGAGGCCTGAATTGGACAGCAGGTCAGGAATTGTGGATTTGAATTCTGGCTTCACAAATCAAGAAGGGTGTTACTTAGGCAAGTCTATCATTTGTGTATAGAGCTAATCTCTTCCCTTCCTCCCTGATTGTTAATATGAACATAGAGTGAAATATTAATGTAAATGCACTTTCCATAATAAAGTGCTATACAGCTATTTCAAATGCAGGGTGGTAATATTATTTATTTTGGAAACGTATTTCTGTAATTACAGACCTCTAAGTGTGTAACTGACAAAATGCCTCAGAGCTTAGCTTATGTGAAGTTAGTGGGAAAGAGGTGGAGAGTGGATATAATGAGGAAACGTTACTCTCCATCTATTCTTTGACTTCTCTGCTTTCTCCACTGCTTATCTCTGCTGCCTTCTCTGTCCAGCTTGAATGGCGGAACCCATCACCTCACCTCCACCTTTGGAATATTCCACGTCATCTTTTTTGCTTTCCATTGACATCCTTAGTTGTTCCTGCTAAGTCTCTTTATCCAGATCAACGTCCTCCTCTTAAAAGTCTTACTATCCAGTCCTCTCTCTGTTCTAGACACTCTTCTCTTTTCATTTTTGTATCCTCTCTAGTCTGTCTCATGTGTCTTTATTTCTTCAATAACCAATCAAATTTCCAGTGACTTCTAATATCGTATTGTCAGTTCAGACCTCTCTTTAGTTCAGACCTGATATTCAGTTGCCTATTTGGCATCTTCACTTGGCTGATTCACTGGGACCTAAAGCTCAGTATGTCCAACACTGCACTTGGGAACTAAACCCTTCTCCCAAAACTCCCTGTCTTGCTAAATGGAATACCATACAGGACAGTCACTCAAGCCAAAAACCGAGGAGTTATTTTTGATTCCTGTATCTCGTTTTCTTCCCTCCTCAAATCCATGGCTAAGTCTTTTGATAATGTGGATGTTACTTCATCAGTGGTTCCCGAATCTGCCCACACTCCATTCCTACTATCATGCTTGAGTTCAGTCTGTCATCATTTCTTGCATGAAATATTGCCCCGGTATCCCTACAACCTCCTTTGTCTTCCTCCAGTTAATTTGCCACAGAGCAGCCAGAATGTTCTTTTCAGACAAAAATCACAGCACTTCCCCGTTTAAAAACTCTTCAACCATTCCTTGTTGCCTTTAGGCTACAGCCTAGAGTTCTTAGCTCTGTTAGCCCACAACCACTTTTTTCAGTTTTCTCTCACTTCTCCCATTGTTCTCTCTGCGTTTCCTGGATGGCATAGCACTTTCTTGATGTTACTACTGAAAGGGATGCTTTACTTCCCTCTCCCCTAAATACCCTGGACAAGTGGGACTTACCCTCAAGTCTCCATATAAAAGTTGCTATTATTCAGGAAATCTTGTTTGACATCTCCTTCCCCCATTGTTTGTTCCCTGTGTGTTTCCTTTGTATTTGTGTTTTTTAAATTCAGATCCTGAATTTCTTGCTGTACTGTGAGCACTATAAACAGAAGGACTGTGTCTGATTAGTACATTGATATACTACCAGCCTGACACATAGAAAGCACTTTGCAAATATTTTTTTGAATAAAGTGATAACATATTTGGAGAGGTTGTATGAATACAAATGATTTGTAGCCATTGGTGGGGAAAATAGTCTGTTGAATACACACACACACACACACGTATATATTTTTAGATGTTTAATATTTTTTGCCCTCTCACTTCTCCCTGTCCCTGATAAAAGAATTACATATCTGAACTTACAAACTTTCCAATAAATATCCCCATGGTGGGTTTCCTTCCGAACATGACAATCTGATACCTGGTGAATTTCAACAGATGCAGATGCTATGAAATGGTTTTAATTCTTTATTTTTCCCTGTAATGGAAATGACTTGATCTCTGTCTCTGATAAATACAGAGCTTGGGAAATAATACTTAAATGAGACAAGTTTGGCCAAATCCTCAGGCTGTACTCTACAAATGTTCCCTTCAAGAAGATCTTAGTACTTCCTCTGGTACTTGTTCCTTTTTAAAAGCTGAACTCATTGCCTCATATATTTTAATGAATTGTATTTTGAAAATAATTTTTTCTTTTAAGAAGTAGAAATTAGAAATATTCTGCTTAAAGGGGGATTTATTTTAAGGGAACCATCTCCTGCTTTTGAATTCGAACCTTAGTACATTAATATGAAAATTGAAATGTGTCTGAAGGGTGAGACAGGGAGCCAGGCTGGGTAAGACTGGGCAGAAAGTCTGCCCTGGCTAACTGGGTCCGTGAACTGATCACTCTGGGGCTGTAAGTTCAGAAACAAGTACTTCTGAATTCATACTGGAGCAAGTAGGGGTTAGCAAGTCTAGCTAGAGTTTTTTAAACCTTCAATCTTCCAGTTTGTTTCTTCATTTTTTTATAGTTATTCATTTAAACACAATATTCTCTATAGTTATTCTATGTAAATAGAATGGTAGGTTAAGAGATATTTTTGAGAAGTCTAAAAAGTAACTATTCTGTTGCCTCAATGTAATATGCTTTTGAAGAACAAATGTACCCAGTTAAATTTTATGTTCTTAGACCATTTCTGTAACAAATAATGTCAAAAATTATCAGCTTAAAATGACACATTGTCGTAGCTTCTGTCAGGAAGGTGTGGCTTAGCTGGGTGTCTCTGGCTCAAGGTCACTCATGAAGTTACCGTGAAGCCGTGGACCAGGGCTGCAGTCATCTCCAGGCTGACTAGGAGTGTTTGTGTCTAAGTTCCTGCATGTGGTTATCGACAGGCCTCAGGTTAGCTTCCAAGCGCACTCCTATGGGCCTGTCTGCAGAGCCGCCTCACAACATGGCAGTTGGCTTCCCACCTTGGCCAAGAGAGAGTGGTAGTGAGCTCCCCAAGCAGAAGGTGCAGTCTTTTATAACCTAATTTTGGAAGTTATCACCTCTGCTGTATTCTGCTGGTTAGAAGTGATTTGCTAGGTCTAATCCATACTCAAGGGGAGGGGGTTCCACAAAGGCATGAATACTAGGGAGGAATCATTGTAGGCCATTTTATTTTTATTTTTGTTTATTATTTATTTTTTAAATCCTCACCTGAGGATATGTTTATTGATTTTAGAGAGAAAGCAAGGTGGGTGGGGGGAGGGGCAGACAGAGAGAGACAGAGAGAGATACATGAGAGAGAAGCATGGACTGGCTGCCTCCTATAGGTACCCTGACTGGGGATTGAACCAGCAACCTAGGTATAAGCCTTGACCAGGAATCAAACCTGCAGCCTTTAGGTATACAACACTCCAACTAATTGAACCACCCTGCCAGGGCATTGTGGGCCATTTTAGATCCTATGGATAGGACACGTACATACATGGAACTCTTATGGAGTTAATTCTGTACTCCTTCCCCCCAAATTTGTTTTTTCAATCCCCCCAAATTTGTATGTTGAAGTCCTAAACCTCTGTGGCTCAAAATGTAACCCTATCTGGAAATAAGATCTTTGAGGAGATGACCAAGTTAAATAAGACTGTTAGGTTGGGTTCCAATCCATTAAGAATGAAGTCCTTACAAGAAGAGGAAGGTTGGACAACAGAAAGAGACCCTAGGGATGTGTGCATGCACACAGAGTAATGAGTATGTGAGGGCACAGTGAGAAGGCACCTTCTGCAAGCCTAGGAGAGAGGCTTCAGGAGAAATCATTCCTACCAACACCTAGGTGTTGGGAATTCCCAGCTTTTAGAACTGTGAGAAAATAAATTTCTGTTGTTTGAGCCACCCAGTCTGTGGTATTCTGTTTTGGCAAAATAATATGTACTTTTAAAATATCTTAAAAAGAAAAGTTTTTAAAAAATAATGTTTAAATTTCCTGGTAACCAGAATCTATCTTCTTTTCCCCCCTTGAAATTACAGGAGCAGTGTTCCTTTAGTTGGGACTGGGGGCCTTCCTTTCCTACCCAGGGCATCTGGAAAGATGTTAGGATTGAAGCCTATAACATTTGTCATCTGAACTACTTCGCATTTTCCCCTGTATATGGTAAGCTAAGACATGTGACTTCTTTTTGACTTTTTTGAGCCTCTTCTGAGTTGCAGGAATTGGGTTTATAATTTGAATATATAGATTTACTTTTCAGAGACATATTTAAAAAAAAATTTGTGACACATTAAATTATAAAAAGTGAAAAATATCTACAAACTGTGATTTGTAATAAAAATTTGCGACTTACAGCAGATAAGTATGCAGGTAGATACCTTTTAACATATTTTAAAAAGAATGAAAGTATGAGTTGCTCCAGTTTTCCCAAGATAAGTGTTTGTTCTTTCTTTCTTTTAAGAGTTTCCTTTTTTTAAAAATTATTTTTTGCATTCTGCACACTGACATAGAGGTAAAAGAAAAAGACTGATAATGAAATATGAAAGAATTCTTCACAATTAATTTCACAATTTCATTTTTTAATGATTATATTTATTTATTTTTAGACAGAGGGGAAGGGAGAGAGAAAGAGAGGGAGAGAAACATCAATGTGTGGTTGCTTCTCATGCACCCCCTACTGGGGACCTGGCCTGCAACCTAGGCATGTACTCTGCTTGGGAATTGGACCAGTGACCCTGTGGTTCTCAGGCCAGCACTCAATCCACTGAGCCACAGCAGCCAGGGCATCACAATTTTATACATTTACTAACATGTCAGTGAAAAATCACTAACTACTACAGAACGTGAGAAATAATATTTAAAAAATATTCAAGTATGAAAAGTGCTGTATTCTTGATGTCTTCATACCCTTCTCTTCTGTGAGCTTACGTATAATGCATTGTTTCCTTGCATAAGTGCATCCCCATACACGTATTCTTCAGTTGTCCATTTACATATTCTTCTGTCTGCTCCAAGGCTATATTCATGTAGCCATCCAGTCAAGCCAGGATAGTCCACTCCAGAATTTAATTTTACCACAACTGGTCATCCAACAATTTGCTTTAAGAAGTCACTGGGGGCCCTGGCTGATGTGGTTCAGTGGATTAAGCACTGGCATACGAACCAAAGTGTCGCAGGTTCAATTCCCAGTTAGGGCATATGCCTGGGCTTCAGGTCAGGTCAGGTCCCCAGTAGGGGGCGTGCGAGAAGCAAACACACATTGATATTTCTCTCCCTCTCTTTCTTCCTCCCTTCCCCTCTGTCTAAAATAAATAAGCAAAATTTTAAAAAAGAAAAGAAAAGAAAAAGATCACTAGGGGTTTGCTTCCACAGACTTCACTAGGGGTTTGCTTCTACAGACTCATTTTAACGATCCTGATCAGAAATTTGAAAGTTGGGGTAGCTGAGTTCTAATCCCAGCCCTGCTACTTAATTAGCTGTGTATGTCGGATAACTCATTTCCCCTCCCAAGGCCTTAGGTTCCTCATCTCGAGGCTGGGACCTGGAATCTCCTTTCTAGGTGCCCCACAAGCCCAGCCTCTGCAGACGACAGGATGGGATGAAACCACAACTTGTATTCTTTTTTAAAAAGAATTGGGCCTGCTGGTTTGTATTCCTTTTTTGCTGCCTCTGTGGTCACTTTCACTTGTCCCAAGATCTTGATTTGTTCAAATTATCAGGCTGATTTCCATCACTGCACATTTTCTCCTCTGATGGCCAGGACACACCAGCCTTTTTGAGAGTTTAAAATAAACTAGAAGGAAAATAAGGCATAAAGAAAGTTTTGTAAGGTAAAGTATACTACTTTTTCAGTTGAAGGAACTAGTCACAAGAAAAGAGCATTGAATAAAAGCTCAGAAATCTCACAGATGTCAGGGAATCAGTTAAAACCTGGTCAAATATTTGTTGAGTTCTTGGCCCAGCCCTGTATGTGTTTGGCATAGGAAAGAAATACTGTATCTCATTCCTGCATGTTGATTGGGCAGGGAGGGGAGGTATAAGGGAATACCAAACCAAACATGTTGTGTAGTGGTCTTTTGGGATGGTGGCCTCAGCAGTTCAGAAAATCAAAGATCAGTGAGGTTTTGAGAAGTTAGGGAATTGATGTGGACCCCGGCCTGTAGGGTCCATGTGTTGTGGCTGCGAGAGAAAAATTCACACAGACTACAGAAGTCCTGTGGAGAAAAAGGGATGGCACAGTCACTCTGTAAGTGAGAGAGAAGGCCCTGACCCCTGCCTGGACAGGCTTTTATTGCTTTTCTGGTCACATTACATTGAGGATGGTCCTCATTTACTATGTATAGATTCGCTGTAGGTGATTACCTTTTACAAAGGAAAGACTGTTGCTAATTACTTCAAAGAGAAAGATATTACAGATCAAGGGGAAAAGTGGTTGAACTGGTTACACTCCATACTTGGGAGGTTTAGCATAGATTTTAGGAAGTCACTTTAAAGATATACAGGAAACATTTGCTGCCTCAATCCCGGGTGAGGGAGTTTTAGCAAAAACAAGTCTCATAGCAGCCTAGGTACAATGGAGGCCTGATTTCCCATGGGAGAACCTGTCTGTGGGCGTGGTCCTGTGTGTCGACCTCACTCCTTACTGGCTTTTCTGAGTTGGAGCTGGGCTACATTTCCCACACCACATGGAACGGTGCCCTGTAGAGAATGAAGGTGGATCTTCTTTTCTTCTTTTAACTGAATTATTGGGCTGACATTGGTTAATAAGATTATATAGGTTCAGGTGTACAATTCTATAACACATCATCTGTATATTGTATTATGTGTCCACCACCCCAAGTCAAGTCTCCTTCCATCACCATTTATCCTCTCTATCTCCTCTTCTACCGCCCCACTCCCCGGAAGGCGGATCTTCAGCGTTAGCTCATGATGCTCAGTCCGGTTCTCTGCAGGCCTAACGCGATGAAATTAGTAAACAAGAATGTGATATGTCAGTACAAGAGCTGTGCTATCTTTAGGGCACTGGCGACTCTAGACTGCTATTTAATCGAACCAAATCTGTTTTTGAAGACAGAAGACAAAAGCAATTCAGAGATAGTTGATCGTTGAGATCATTTGGTGCTGCTGGTATTTTCAAATGTTAAAAGGCGTTAAAAGATCTAATTTAACTTTCATCTATAAATGTGGCTTTTTTAGCTCCTCTAATTTAGTGCTTCTGAAACTATTCCTCAGAGGTATGAGCTGAACTGAGTTGTGTTACTAAAATCAAATAATGGTTCTGGTTCATTTTCCCTCATCCACACACAGAGTTTTTCTCAGGTGTATATAATGAAGTTTAGTTTAAGAAGGGGTCTCATTTTTCAAAAAGTTATTTATTTAATTGTTTTGAAGAATAATCGGTGTTTTAGGATGTTAGCAATAAGTACTGAGTTCCAGAGACCTGAAAAAATTTGAATAACACTTCTCTAATTAAAATTTTTGAGTTTGAAGCTAAACACTTATTCCTAAATATGTCATTAGAATTCAGTTTATTAGTCACTAGTACGTGGATGGATTTTATTTGAATTAAATCAATTAATTTAAATGATGTTTAAAATTTAATTGAATTCCATGTAATCAGTTGTTCACATGAACTACATTTTAAATGTTTTATGACTGCACTTTATTTTGTACTTAACATAGAGAAAAATATGCTTCCTGTTCAGGAGATGTGCCCTAAGTGTAGTAAGCAGTAGTTCTTACAGTTTTGATTAATTTTATAGATTTCAATTTGGTTATTTGATGTAATAAAGAAAATTGAAACATAAATTTATGAAAATATTAGGAGCGGAACTTCCTTTAGGAGTTTTTCCAGAATTTTTTTCACCACTAAAATCAATAGAAATTTTTATTTTATTTTATTTTATTTTATTTTATTATTGTTTATGCAGTTACAATTGTCCTAGTTTTTTCCCCATTTACCCCCTCTGCCCAGCTCATCCCCCAGCAAAAGAAATTTTTAAAAGTTGAAAAATAATAAAGAGAATAAGCTAATATATTCTGGATATTTTTGTATTTATTTGATATAGACTGTGAAGCAGACACTGTAAAGTTATTAAAATATAAAAAATAGTTCATAATAAACAAATATATAAAAATTTTATTTAAAATGGATTATGTTAATTTTTAATATTTAGTGTGAAATGAGATTGGTCAAAACAAATGAACACAGTGACTACCTCTGGGTGTAAATACTACAGATAGTTTGTATTGTACTATTCTGCTTAACTGTGTTTTCTAAATTTAGATATTGAGCCTATATTGTTTCTATAGTAAGGGGAAAAGTAGCTAAAACAAACTAAGCTATTAGTAATTTCTGCCAACTTATTCTGAAGGGTTAAACTAATTTGACTATGTGGGACTTTCTGCTTTCTCCTGTTGAGGCTAGAAAGGGATAACATTTTTGCTTTTCTAAAAGTTCAATTTATTTCTTAATGTAAGGTTAGTGAGGGGGAAAATGCAGACAACTGTAATTGAACAATAATAAAGTAATTAAAAAAAAGATTAGTGAGTTTACCCCTGAAGATCAAATGACCAATGATAATTTCCCAATGTAATCATGTATAGTATGACAGAAAAAAAGGCTGTTAGACTTTTAAGAAATTAACTTGAAATTCCTGTGAATAAATTTACTTATATACACAAACACACACATATATAAAGTAAGTCATATATATAAATATTTTTTCTGTATCTCAGTCCTTATAATAGTTGTTGCTAAATTTCAGCACTTTTCAATATCCTGTGATCATTTTGTTTGATTTTGTTCTAACCTCAGCTTCCTAAATGATTTTCACATCTCTTTAATGTTTAAAATAATGAAAACACATTTATATTTGAAAAAAAAATACTAAAGTCAAAGGAAAACAAAAATTTCTTCCATTATCTCTTAGGCTTTTGTCATTTTTCTAGATATTAAAGCATATCAATGCATTGGTGAGACTTTCTCTGAAACCTCATGAGAAAATATTTATTTGAATGATTCATCCTTAGCCCTGAACTATTCTAATCAGGTTTTAAATAGCAATAGCTATTTTAGGGCACCCATATTTTCAGTATTGAAACAGTGGAAGATTGACCCTGGTATTGAAAAGGGAAGCTCAGATGCTTGTTACCAGATGTGGAAACCCAGCAAGATTCTGCTGTTGTTTTCCCTTGGGGAGGGAGTGGAAGACTAACCCCATCTGCAGGGGAATGGGAGAGGAATGTCTGGGCTGGACTTGGGTTTCCAAGGTGTGATGCGAGGGGAGATGAGGGGAAGACAACTGGTGTGCGTGGGGTGTCCCAGTTCCAGAGATTTGAACTTTTATAAGCAAATAATCTGGCCCCAAGTGCAGGGCCTATGTGGTGGTGGAGTTGGGCGGAGGTGTGTGTGGGGGTGGCAGAGGTTCATTTATTGATTTTATTCTTCATGCTAGGTCTTTCGTATTTGTAATCTGATGTGAATTGTTCACATTAGGCCCTAAAATTAGTTAGGGAGGGATGAGTGTCTAGTTTCTTAAGCTTTTCATAAGGTTACATAAACAGATTAAGTCTAAATATATAATAAGTATGTTCTGCTGAAATCCTACATTGTTTAATCTTTTGTTAGCAGTTATAGAAAAGAGAGTGTAGAGATAGATGTTTTTCAGCATGAGACTCCTCCTCTTGAGCTGAGGTGAGCTGTGGGTCTTTAAGTTGTGCTCGGAGCATCTTACAGATGCTGCCTTCCCCCCATCCTCTTCAAGTTAACTTATGCCTCCTCCTAGAGCACTTCCTCTCCTCCCTTCTTCCAAGAGTCAGAGCTGGAGGAGCGAGTTTAGCTCTCAGCTGCACCCTGGCCTGTCCAATAGAAGCCTCTTCTGAAGGTCAGTGCTCCCCTTTGCTTACAGCTTAATACAATAGAGCAAAGAGATATGTCAGTCTTGCTTAGTGCCTTGTTTGATGTATTTATTTTCTTTTTTGCATTCATTTGGAACCACTTCCATTTATCATTGAAATATTTACTCATGAAAATGACAGTATTCACCTTTGAAAATATCTTTATGGGTGAGCTAGATTGCTTGAATAATCTGTCCTCTGATTAGCTCCCTTGTTGCATAAATAGGTTTTTCCCTCCTCTGGAACTTACCAATTTATCTATGTTGGTGGGGAAGGGTTTGTTTTGCCTCTGTTTTGCCTGGATTTCATCTTTGAGGATTTTGTCCTGCTGAGTAGGCAAGGAGATCTTTACTGCTTAGTAAAGAAGGGAAGACAGCTGTTGTGACTAACTGTGAACCTGCTTTTCAGGCTAACGCAAGCTGTTCACTCTTTGAAAAGCAGCTGCCGAAGTCTGTGCTATAATTCCAAGCAGGAGCACAGGAAAATCTTCTGCGTTTGAATTTAAACATTCTGTGGATTGCTCATTTCAGCTTGTTGTCGTTACTGTGTCTTCCAATGTGCAGGACTGACTACCTTTTTGCTGTAGCTTTTCGTCCTCTGTTAAAGATGCAAGAAGAGAGCAGGCAAGAGGAAGAGCTGTGAGCAGCTCAGCAGGGTGAAGCTAATCAAGGCAGCTGTCTCTGAATAGCTACCCCCCCCACCCGCCCCAAGAAGATAGATGAAGCATCTTTTTTATCTTACATAATCAACCTACCAATGTTTGCAGATCTGTCCCAGGCTGACCTTAATGTTCTTCCATTTCTCTGCCACTTCTTAACCCCCCAGATGCCATCTGGATTCTTAACTGTGACCTCTGAGTGTATTTTGTTTCTCTAAGTAGCTTCAACATCTTTGCTTTTGGGGGTTGGGGGGTAACTTATAGTGTTTGTCAAGGCCTACAGAAAGTAATTATTCAAGAAATATATTTTCAGCGTTTGACAGAAATTCTCTCATAACTGTTGCCATGACCTCTACAAGTAGCTTAGGTTACAAAGATGGTATTTTGACAAACGGGGGAACTATGGCACCATGTAATTATGCATGTAATGGAGGGTGAGACACGTCCTCATTTGTAGATTTCCGAGTTTTGTCTTTTTTACTAAGAGGCTAACGTTTTATTGTTACAATCTCCCCAAATGTTTTGTTTCCCATTGGATATATTTGACACTTGGATTTAGACTCTGAAAGGCAAAAAGTACTTTTGCTTTTGTTTTTTCTCATTGTTCTACAAGTTTCAATCAGTATGTGTGCCTGCTAGTGTGTTCTTTTTGGTAGGCATCTCTGAGAGAGGTGCAGGAAAGGTGGAGAACACCGGAATCAGGAAACTGGGGTCCTCATCCTGTCCACTGGCTTGGAGGCTTTGGAGCTAGATTCTGCAGTCAGGCCTCAGCAAGCTCATCTGCAAAGTGAGCAGGAGACTGCCGAGTTTCCTCTGTCTCTGACATCCCATGGGTTTCTCCCTGTGCTTGTGTACCACAGCAGGCGTTATGGCATACTGAGGGCCTAAGTGCAGAAGAACCTACTTTTTCTTCAAGCTAGGCATGAGACTACAGGAAGACGTTAATACTTGAGGCTTATTTGCCATCAGTTCTGCAACTGCCATTAGTAATGGACACACTTGAATTAATGTGACTTAGCCATCTTCTGATTTTTCTACTTCTATGTGTTCTTATACATTTGTTTTTCCTCTTAGACAACCGAATCAAGCTGTGTCTTCTTCCCGGCAACATCTTGACAAAGAAGTAGTCTGTATAGGAATATAAAAGGAGCTGGCATGTTTTGGAGGATTTTAAAGGTTCATATGTTGGCCACATGTACACAGACTGGAGCCGTGTTGGAGACTGTGTGGAGAAGCAGCACACAGTAATCTGGGCTGTGTAGCTGCTTATTCTCCCCATAAATTCCCATCCAAGTCAGACTCACAGTGGCTGGTGTGTTTGTTCTTGTTTGTTTTTATTTTTTAAAGAAACCTCACTACATCAGATTTGGAAAAACCTGAAAATGAGTCAGTGGCAGAAGCACGTTATCTGCTATCTCCCGGTTGCCGCCTGGTTGGTTGAGGTTATATGGAACAAATGTCCACTGTAGTCTCTTGTGCAGGGAGCCGGACAGCAGCTAGGACATCACTGAGGCTTCCAGCCAGGGAGACCTCAAGTTGTAGACAGCACAGGTCAGCGTAGCCTGTCTACCCTGTTTTGATACAGAGTTCCCCTCCTGTATGGGCCCAGAGTTGAATAGCCAGGGTGAGGAGAGGATGTAAAACTTGGTATAGTTGGGAGGGAGTCATGGGAGGGAATTTTGAGTCATTTAAGAGTCTTTTTCTTTCCTCTTCCCCTTCTCAGTATTCTGTTGATTTTTTAAAAATATGTTTTATTGATTATGCTATTACAGTTGTCCCATTTCCACCCCTTCACTCCCCTCCACCCTGCACACCGCCTCCCACCCACATTCCTCCCCTTTAGTTTATGTCCATGTGTCATACTTAGAAGTTTTTTGGCTTTTACATTTCCCACACTATTCTTACCCTCCCCCTCTCTATTTTCTACCTACCATCTATGCTACTTATTCTCTGTACCTTCCCCCCTCTCTGCTCCTCCCACTCCCTTGTTGCTAACCCTCCATGTGATCTCCATTTATGTGATTCTGTTCCTGTTCTAGCTGTTTGCTTAGTTTGTTTTTATCTTTGTTTTAGGTGTGGTTGTTAATAATTGTGAGTTTGCTGTCATTTTACTATACTTGTTTTTTTAATCTTCTTTTTCTTAGATAAGTCCCTTTAACATTTCATATAATAAGGACTTGGTGATGATGAACTCCTTTAACTTGAAATTATCTGAGAAGCACTTTATCTGCCCTTCCATTCTAAAAGCTTTCCTGGATAGAGCAATCTTGGATGGAGGTCCTTGCCTTTCATGACTTGGAATACTTCTTTCCAGCTCCTTCTTGCCTGTAAGGTCTCTTTTGAGAATCAGCTGACAGTCTTATGGGCACTCCTTTGTAGATAACTGTCTTCTTTTGTCTTGCTGCTTTTAAAATTGTTTCCTTATCTTAATTTTAGGTAATGTAATTATGATGTGCCTTGGTGTGTTCCTCCTTGGGTCCAGCTTCTTTGGGACTCTCTGAGCTTCCTGGACTTCCTGGAAGTCTATTTCCTTTGCCAGATTGGGGAAGTTCTCCATTATTATTTGTTCAAATAAGTTTTCCACTTGTTGCTCTTCCTCTTCCCCTTCTGGTACCCCTATAATTTGGATGTTGGGATGTTTAAAGATGTGCTGGAGGTTCCTAAGTCTTTTCTCATTTTTTTGAATTCTTGTTTCTTCATTCTTTTCTGTTTGGGTGTTTCTTTCTTCCCTCTGGTCCACTCCATTGATTTGAGTCCCAGTTTCCTTCCCATCACTATTGGTTCCCTGTACATTTTCCTTTATTTCACTTAGTGTAGCCTTCATTTGTCTATCTAATTTGTGAGCAAATTCAACCAATTCTGTGAGCATCCTTATTACCAGTGTTTTGAACTGTGCATCTGATAGGTTGGCTATCTCTTCATTGCTCTGTTGTATTTTCTCTAGATCTTTGATCTCTTCTTTCATTTGGGCCTGTTTTTTTTTTTGTTTTGTTTTGTTTTGTTTTGACACTCTTGTTACATAGTGAGGGGTGGAACCTTAGATGTTCACCAGGGCGAGGCAACCCACGTTGCTGCGCTGTGACAATGGATGTGGGGAAGGGTCCAAGAGGGAACTTGCTCTGCTCTGTGCCGGATTTCAGTCACTTTCCCTGCTTCTCACAAGCAAATTGGGCCCTTCTGGTGGTGATTCCCATGTGGGTGGGCTTGTGTACATTCTAGGACCCTGTGGGTCTCTCCAACAAACTCTCCTGTGAGTCTGGGAGTCTCTCCTGGCACCTCAACCCCCACAGGTGTTTTCAGTTGGTGCTTTGAGGCTTTATTTCCCTGCAATGGGGCCCTGGGTTGTGTGGTCTGTTTCACTCCCCGTTTTTGCCTCGTTTATCTGTGCAAGAATGTGGGACCACCTAGTCTGCCAGCCGCCTTGCGCACTGCACCATGCCCCGCTCCACAATCCGCCACCTCACTGGGTCTGCCCACTGCTGCCTTGCTGGCCTGGGGTCTGTCAGCCACCATTTTGCAGCGAGCCCTCTCTGCCCCAACTGCCTGGCTCCGCCCCTCCTACCAGTCAGGATGAATGTGTCTTCTTTAACTCCTTGGTTGTTAGACTTCCATACAGTTCAATTTTCTATCAGTACTGGTTGTTTTTTGTTTTTAAATTGTTGTTGTCCTTCTTTTGGTTGTGCGAGGAGGCACAGTATGTCTACCTATGCCTCCATCTTGGCCAGAAGTTTTCTGTTGATTTTTGAGATGATCTTCCATTCCACTTCAGGAGAGCTGGGCAGGGTGGGGCAAGGCTGGGGTGGGGTGGGGAGAGGTATTCTCTAGGAGAGATAGGATAGGGAGCTATATTCTAGAAATGGGTCTTAATTTATGAGGGAGCTCTTCTTAACTAGGAAATAGGATTATATATTTTAAAATTAGCAAGTGAAAAGAAGTGAATAGGTAATACCAGGAAAATTATTGATTATCAAAGACTCTAAATATGTTTTGTGAACCTAAACTATTGAAGACTTAAATTCTCCATGGCTTCTGGAAGAAAAGGTTGAACTCTTTTTGGAAGAAGTGGAGAGGGTAAAATATGCTGGTATGGGGAATCAGGTGATGACACACTAGGCTTGTGAGTGTTCGTATTGTGTTTTAATTGCATAGCCTTTGTGTTTCCATTTATTGGCACTGAAGGGAGTTAACAGGATGAGCTCCAGAGGGGTGCCAGTTTGCTTTAGAACATTCCATGTTAGCAGCAACAGAAACTGGGGAATATGGCCAGCCCTTTGGGAATTGCACTGTTTGTCCAGAGGCCCTTATAGGCAGCAAATTCCCTCTGCTGAAGAAGTGATAGGCAGTGGCAAAAGAACTGGCTTGAACTTGGTGGTTACTGGTTGCTAGGAGGTGCCTGGAGGGAAGAACTTACACGTTTACGTGGAAATTAAAGAAAAGTGGATTTCAAATCAGTGTAAAGAGTGACTTGACAGTAGTCAAGGCCAGCAAAAACGGGAAGCCTATTTTGTGAAGGCGGAAGTTTTTGTCATAGATATTAAAGAAAGATTACAATGATCTTTTGGGGGAAATATTTGAGCATGGGGATCAGCAAACTTTTTCTGTAAAGGGTCAGGTAGTAAATATTTAAGTCTCTTAGGGTCCCATGGCCTTTGTTGCAGCTACTCAACTCTGCTGGGGGTGTGCAAATGCCACCGAAGACAACATATAAACAAATGAGCACGGTTGTTGTCTCAGCTTGCGTGGGTGGCGGTAACAAAGTACCATGGACTGGGGGATTTCAGCAACAGAAATTGAATTGAAGCTGGGAGTCCAAGATCAAGGTGCTGACTGATTTGGTTTGTGGTGAGGGCTGTCTTCCTGGCTTGCTGATGGCTACCCTTCTTTCTACGTCCTCACATATGGAGTAGGTGCGGGGCAGATGGGGAGAGAAAGAAAGAAAGATCTCTTTCTCTTCTTTAAAGCCATAGTCTTGTCAGATCATATCCTGATGACCTTATCAAACTTAATTACCTCCTGAGAACCCTGTTTCCAGATATAATCACATTGAGGGGTTAAGGTGTCAACATAGGATTTTTTTGGAGGGTAGGGGAACATGATTCAGTGTTTCAATAAAACTTTATGAAACAATAGGTGGGTCTGATTTGGCCCAAGGACCATAGTTCGCCAGCCTGTGGTCTAGAGGAAACCAACACTCATCATAAAGTAGACTGTGTGATCTATCAGCATACTTCTAGTTCAAGTTTTATGAATCTGTGCTATTGCGGTTAAAGACTTAGCCAAAGGATTTATTTGATGCATAGCATAGCTTGATATCATTAAAACAAATGGTTTCCTATGTCGTAAGACTCCCTCCCCACTATAAAATTCCTGAGTACCTTTGAGACATGGTTTTGGGGAAATTATTTGGGTAAGATTGGCATAACTCTGAGGCTAAGTGTACGGTGTCTATTTCAGACTATCTTGGTTCATATCCAAGCTCTTGGGCAAGCTACTTAACTTCTCTGTGCCTTATCTATATAATGGTCATAATAATAGAATTTACCTTATAGCCATGTTGAATGCTTAAATAAGTCAATACATACTGAGAGCATGAAACAACGCTTGGCTCATAGTAAGTTCTTGGCAAATGTGATCTGTTATTCTTTCTTAAAATAAGAAAAGCCAGAGGAATTATGATAGGCATCTAAAGGTTATGTAGCTGTCAAAGATTTAGGGATATTTTAGAAAACAAACAACTTTGGATTATAGTGTGTGGTTCTTTTTAAAAAAATACAAATGCCATAAAGGGAAAACTGAGAGACTTAGTATATACTTAGTAGGAGAAAAGCATCTTTAACTGAAAGTGTCTTGATATATTTTTCTGTGTCTTGGAAAAACATGGAGACTATGGGTGGGCAAACTGAAAAATTGGCTGGATCAGAACAAACCTAATTCAGGGCTCATTGACTTGTGTTCCTGAGAATGAATCAATTGAATAAATAAAAATAGTTCTTAAGTCCAGGATTACATTTTCTTCAGTGTGCATCAAATCCATCTACACTTTTGGCTGACAAAAGATGCAGGTAATGAGATGTGGTATGATCTTCTTAGAACAGGTCTGGTGTGGTTCTACATTCAGAAGGAAGGTCAGTTGTAAAGTCTTTGGTCGTTGATCAACATACAAACTTGTGATGATGAAATTGGAAAGTTTTCAGTCTCTTCCTTATTTGTAGAGAAGGTTCCCTAAGGTATTTGTCAGCCAATAACCTTCTCCCATCTCTTCTTCAGATGGAAAAACAGAAGCCACTTAATAGGCACTCCTACAGTTTCTTGCCAGGATAATAAAAACTGCAGTGCACCAGCACCCCCCTTTCCGTGGCAGTAAAGAATGAGAATGGTCATTGGTGGCTGTGACACCCTGCCCATCCAGCCTTTTTGAGTACGTTATCACTGGTTCCTCCTGCATAACCTCAAAAAAAAAAAAAAAAAAAAACCACACCCATTGGTCTACTTTTCTACCTTGCTCTTGCCCAAAGCCTGCTTTGCCATAGTGTCTATTTAAAAACCCAAACTCAAACACAAATCCAATCCTGGAGATATTAAGCCAATTAATATTAATTTACATTGGTAAATTGAATGGATGATGGAGGAAGGGATTATACTGTACATACATAATTTTGAACGCTACTTCAGAACCCTCTTGAAACGTTCTTCCCCATCCCCAAGCTCCACTGCCAGATTCCCGTTCTTTAGGCAGTTGTGTTATCTTTCTTTTCTCCCCATAACCTTCCTCTCCAGCCTTGCTCCTGCTTCCTTTTCTTTTCCTCCCCTCCATTTCTGGATTTTCCAAGTGACACTTTCCTTCCCTTTATGCACAGGTAGAAATTTCATTTCTCTCTGCTTCTTCCATTTTATCCTGGTATACCACTGTGGTGGGGCCCCTAGTGATTTTTCTTTAATACAAATCTTTTTTTAAATATGTTTTATTGATTATGCTATTACAGTTGTGCCATTTCTCCCCCATCATTCCCCTCCACCCTGCACACCCCCTCCTACCCACATTCCACTCCTTTAGTTCATGTCTATGTGTCATAAGTTCTTTAGCTTCTACTTTCCCCACACTATTCTTGCCCTCCCCCTGTCTATTTTCTACCCACCGTCTATGCTACTTGTTCTCTGTACCTTTTCCCCCCTCTCTCCTCCTCCCACTCCCCTGTTGCTAACCCTCCATGTCATCTCCATTTCTGTGGTTCTGTTCCTGTTCTAGCTGTTTGCTTAGTTTGTTTTTATCTTTGTTTTAGGTGTGGTTGTTAATAATTGTGAGTTTGCTGTCATTTTACTATACTTGTTTTTTTAATCTTCTTTTTCTTAGATAAGTCTCTTTAACATTTCATATAGTAAGGGCTTGGTGATAATGAACTCCTTTAGCTTGACCTTATCTGAGAAGCGCTTTATCTTCCCTTCCATTCTAAATGACAGCTTCACTGGGTAGAGCAATCTTGGATGGAGGTCCTTGGTCCTTGCCTTTCAGGACTTCAAATACTTCTTTCCAGCCCCTTCTTGCCTGTAAGGTCTCTTTTGAGAAATCAGCTGACAGTCTGATGGGAACTTTTTTGTAGGTGACTGTCCCCTTATCCCTTGCTGCTTCTAGAATTCTCTCCTTCATTTGAATCTTGGCTAATGTAATTATGATGTGCCTTGGTGTGTTCCTCCTTGGGCCCAACTTGTTTGGGACTCTCTGAGCTTCCTGGACTTCCTGGAAGTCTATTTCCTTTGCCTGATTGGGGAAGTTTTCCTTTATTGTTTGTTTAAATAAGTTTTCCACTGGTTGCTCTTCTTCTTCCCCTTCCAGTACCCCTATAATTTGGATGTTGGGACATTTAAAGATGTCCTAGAGGTTCCTAAGCTTCTCCTCATTTATTTTGAATTCTTGTTTCTTCATTCTTTTCTGATTGGATGTTTGTTTCTTCCTTCTGGTCCACTCCATTGATTTGAGTCCGTTTTCCTCCCAGCACTACTGGTTCCCTGTGTGTTTTCCTTCATTTCACTTAGTGTAGCCTTCATTTGTTCATCTAATTTGTGACCAAAATCAACCAGTTCTGTGAGCATCCTGATCACCAGTGCTTTGAACTGTGCATCTGATAGGTTGGCTATCTCTTGGTCACTTAGATGAATTGGCTCTGGGGTTTTGATTTGTTCTTCTGTTTGAGCCTTTTTTTGGGGGGGGGGTCTGGTTGCGGCTGTTATGTAGTAAGGGGCGGAGCCTTAAATGTTCCCCAGGGCGGGATGGCCCAGTTGCTGGGTTGTGACACTTTATGTGGGGGGGGGGGGTCTGAGAGGAAACAATGGCGCTTGCTCAGCTCTCGCTGGGATTCCAGTCCCTTCTGCCTCTTTCCCTTCACCTGGATTATCTGCATTTGAATGTGGGACCACCTGGCCTTACTGGGTCTGCCCATTGCCACCCTGTGCCTGGGCTCTGCTAGCTGCTGCCTGTGCACCTGGGGTCTTCCAGCCACTGCCTGCACACCCGGTCCACCAGCCTCCAGTTTTTCCTGCCACAGCTCCACCCCTCTTACCGGTCTGGATAAATGGTTGTCGGACTTCCGTGCAGTTTAATTTTCTATCAGTTCTGATTGTTTTCTTGTTTCTAAATCTTTGTTGTCCTTAATTTTCATTGTGCAAGGAGGCACAGTGTGTCCACCTATGCCTTCATCTTGGCCGGAAGTCTTTTAATACAAATCTGATGCTGTTATCCTTTATGATGAAAAACTGTCTATGGCTCCCCGTTGATCTAGTGTGAAGTTGCCAGGCTCCTCATGTGATCCAGCGTGAGCTGAACCTTGCACACCTCCTCAGTCATGCTGGTCTCCCTCACCACTTCATCATTGCCTATGTCCTTGTTGTTCATTCTTCCTCATGGCCTTTCATGCTTTCTTTTGCTGGTCCTAGAGTTCTTGTTGTTTTTCTCTGAATATAGCTAAAGCAGACTTTTGGGCTTAGCTAAATACCTCTTCTTCATAAAGGCCTTCCCTCACCATCTGAAAGTTAGGTGCTCTTTCCTGTGAATATTTTCTCAGAGTAACCATTTACTCCTTCCATCCTAACTTATTATACTTTTATACTTGTCTATATCCCATTAGACTTAGTTCATGAGGGTAGGGCCAAATTCATCCTGGTCAACCATTTCATTCCCATACTTAGCAAAATACATGGCACACGGAAATTTCTTAGTAAATATTTCTTGGATAGATAACCTACATTAAAATATACTTGTATTTTTTTATTCTTGAGAAACTGAAATACATCTGAGTTTATACCTTATTATATGGCTTAAAATCCTTAGTGTTTCTTACCTTTATAAAAAGGAACAAGCGTTTATCAATCTTGGAAAATTTATGGTGTCTTTTTACTTGTAATTTTCTATTTGCACCCTATTTATAAAGTTTTTATGGCTTGTGATTGTAATATTTTTTATAGCAGAGTATGGGTAAAAGGCATACTTTTAATTATTCTTCTCCAGCATAAAGGATTAAACTGAAGTTTAAAAGAGAATTTCCACTGAACCTTTTATCATGGCAGCATTTGTGGAGAACTTACTGGTGTAGGAGCTGCTTTGGTCTTTTCTCCAGTGAATCCTAAGGAGTTCAGTGAAAATGGTTGGCATATTTTATATATATATATTTTTTTCTTTATGCCTTAGATAACCATGCCCAGGGGTGGAATCTTGAAATAGAGTCTTCTTTTGATGTTGTAAGCTCAAAGCCAGTCTCTGGTCAAGTGATTGTAGAAATCCCTAAATTGCAAACACAGCAGACATACAGCACTGAACTTCAGCCTGGGGAAAGGATTGTTAAGCTCTTTGTGAAAATTAACAAGGTGAGTGATGATACTTTCTGAGAAGCGTGAGATGAAAAGCAATGTTTTTCAAAAGAAATGGTTAGAAAGAAGGGTCTGAGTCTGAAAGAAAAATGTACTTTTTCCATTTTTGCCTTCACTTTTAGCTTCTCATATCTTTTTGTGTGTGAGTGCGAATTAAGGAATGATTTTCCCAGATCTTATGATTTAGAAAAAGGAATATATGTGTTAAATTTTGCATCCTTTTCTTTCAAGAAGCAGATGTGTTATATTTTAATTTTCTGCAGTATTTGCAGTATTCTAAATCCAAAATACATTCTAAGCATTATATTTAAATACAGTGATTATTTTTGGTACTTGTAAATTAGTTTGAATATTAGTGTTTATTCTACATGCAGAATTCTAATTCCATGATCTTTCATGGGTAGAAGCAGGCTAGATTTTACCTTTTCTTTTTCCTTTTGAAAATTTCTCTAATCGATAGTTGTGAATGGAAAAGAATGGAGCAAATCAATGTTCAGCAACTATTCAGATGAAGTAAGAACTTAAAACAATTTCTTGTTCTGGGCTTAAAAGAAGAGTTAACCTCAAAATCCAATTCTAAATGTTAAGAATGTAGAATAAATGTTAGCTTGAGTGATGGAAATGAGGAGTTGTTTTTCTGAACATCCACATTATTTTGTTTTTTCCTTTCCCTTTTGGTAAATTAATCCATGCAAATCTCCTAGCATGTTGACTTTTAAATATTATCTATGGAGTGGTATAATTTGGCATACTATAGGGAGCGAGATTTGTGTTGTTTTGAAACCTAGAATTTCTCTGAGAAATTAATATAGTGCTCTGAATCAGTATATTATTTTGCTGAAATATGCCACAGATTACTTAGAATGACTTTTATTATTTCTCAAAAGAATATTACTGTGGAAACTTGGTGGCCTCATGGACATGGAAGCCAGATTGGGTACAACATGACAGTTCTTTTTAAACTGAATAAAGGCTTAAACATTAAAAAATCAGCTAAGGTAAGCAAATACTTTAAAATATTTTGTGAAAAAGGTTTATTTCTTGTTAAAATAAAAATGCAGATTCTTGCATGAAAAAAAGAAACCAGCAAGACTCCTGTAACCCCACCACTCAGAGGTAATCACTAGTAACAGTTAGAGTCTATTACTAAGTGTGTGTGATTTTGTGTGTGTGTGTGTGTACCAGTAAGTGCTTACTAACATCGTCAGTAGGTTATGTGACTTAACTGAAATGATGTATAATGAATCCAGTTTTACAAAAGGCTAATTGATAAAAGTAAGAGTTAAGTTCCTGTGGCAGCTCATCAAGTGTTATACTGAAATGATGTGGACCAAAATGAAGTTATTTGAGGTCTTGCTATGTTTATATTTTCATTTTTTTCTCTTTAAATTATATGTTATTTTTTCCATCCCGATTTAGCCCCCATACCCTCTTCTACCTCCACCACCCCATTATATTTTTTAATGGACCAGACTTTACATATTTTTTGTTTTTTTAATATAATTTAATTATAAATTTATATAATTTAATTTAAAAAATAAAACATTTTTCAATTACAGATAACATATCACATTGCATTAGTTTCAGGTGCACCATATTGTGAATAGACATTTATATAGCTTACAAGGTGATCACTTTATAAACTATAATACTAGATTGATAAATCTAGTATTATTGTACTAAATTTACAATCTTATATTAAATCTTTTTCTACCACGTTTTTAAATTCTACTTTATATCAAAGTAATATATATGTATAATTTTACTTCATTTTATTTTTTATTGATTATGCTATTACAGTTGTCCCAATTTTCCTCCTTTGCCCCCATCCACCCGGCACCCCCCACCAGCTCAGGCAATCCCCCTTCCTTTGTTCATGTCCATGGGTCATGCATATAGGTTTTTTGGCTACTCCCTTTCCTATATTTGCTCTTAACATCTCCCTGCCTGTTCTGTAGTACTTTTTCATCCCTTCACCTTTTCCCCCATTGCCACAGACCTCCCTTCCCACAGTCCACCATCGTAGTGTTCTCCATATCTATGGTGATGTTTCTGTTCTGCTTGTTTGCTTAGTTTGTTTTTTAGATTTAATTGTTGATAGTTGTGTATTTATTGCCATTTTAATGTTCATAGTTTTGATCTCTTTCTTCTTCTTAAATAAGTCCCTTTAACATTTCATATAACAAGGGCTTGGTGATGATGAACTCCTTTAGCTTTACCTTGTCTAGGAAGAGCTTTATCTGCCCTTTGATTCTAAATGATAGCTTTGCTGGATAGAGTAATCTTGGATGTAGGTCCTTGCTTTTCATCACTTTGAATACTTCTTGCCAGTCCCTTCTTGCCTGCAGTTTTTTTTTTTTTTGAGAAATCAGCTGACAGTCTTACAGGAATTCCCCGGAAGGTAACCAACTGATTTTCTCTTGCTGCTTTTAAGATTCTCTGTCTTTAACCTTTGGCATTTTAATTATGATGTGTCTTGGAGTGGGCCTCTTTGCATCCATCTTGTTTGGGGCTCTCTATGTTTCCTGGACTTGGGTGTCTATTTCCTTCGCCAAATTAGGGAAGTTTTCTTTCACTATTTTTTCAAATAGATTTCCAATTTCATGCTCTTTCTTTTCTCCTTCTGGCATCTGTATGATGCAAATATCAGAACATTTGAAGTTGTCCCAGAGGCTGCTTACACTATCCTCAATTTTTTGGATTCTTTTTTCTTGCTGTTCTAATAGGATGTCTTTTTCTTCCTTATTTTCCAATTCATTGATTTGATTGTTGGCTTCATCTACTTCACTGTTGATTACCTGTAAACTGTCCTTTATTTCAATTAGTGTACCCTTCATTTCTACCTGGGTCTTTTTTTATGCTGTTGAAGTGCCCACTGAGTTCTTCTAGCATCCTTATAACCAGTATTTTGAACTCTCCATCTGATAGGTTTTTATCTCCATTCTGTTTAGTTATTTGTCTGGAGTTTTTTTATAGTTATTTGGGACATGTTTCTTTGTTTCCTTATTTTGAAGGCCTCCCTGTGTTTATTTCTATGTATTAGGTAGAGCTGCTTTGACTCTGCATCTTGGTAGCGTGGCCTAATTTAGTAGGTACCCTATAGGGTCCAGTGGCACAGCCTCCCCTCTCTCTCATGCTGTGTATTTGAGGTGGGCTCTTCATTTGGGCTGAGTATTCCCTCCTCTTGTAGATGAGTCTTGATTGCTGTCAGCAGGTCAATGGGAGGGATTTACCCAGTCCAGACAGCTGGTAGGACTGGCTATGACCCCTGGCCAGCAACCATCTCCTTCTGAGGCTTGTGGAGGTGGTTGAGTAGTGCTCCGACATGCTACGTAACTGTTTGCTGGGTGCACGGGCTCTGGAGTTTCCCGGGTGGTGCAGGCCAAGGTCAGCCTCCACTTGTGTTCTGTCTGGGGCCCTTTGGTATAAGCTCTAAAGTGGTCTGGAGATGGCTGTTGCTAGTGCTCGGCCTGGGGCCACTCGGCAAGAGGTACAGGGACTGCGCTCAGCTGTTGCTTGTTTGAGTGTATTTAGGAAGGTTGAAGCTGGTGGCTGGCCCAGCCCTTCATATGGAAAAGCTACTGTTACCAGCTTGGGTGGGCCCATAAGTAGGATGGGGTGGACCCTAGCCACAGGATAATCGTCAGGGTGGGGCTTACTGTGTGAGCCAGGTTGATGGAGGAGATTCAGATACGATGCCGCCACACTGTGGCTTTGTGTGAGGAAGGGCTCAGACAAGATGCAGTGGTCGCTGTCTGTAGTTCTGCATGGAAGGAAACTGTCCCCCAGCTCTCGCCCTGAGGCCAGATACTTCAGCTCCTCCCCGTATGCTGCTCCTGAGTGCTGGAGCCCAGAGGGAGTGAGTCTGACTTGTGATGTGAGGCCCTTTAACAGGAGAGGCCTGAGAATCCGGAGTTTCTTCTGGTGACCCAACTCCCCTTCCATGTGTGTAATTTGCAAGCTCAAATATTCCTAAAAGTCTTAGATGAAAAATAAGATCCCTTGCCCAGCCTTTCCTATTCCTATTTCCTACTCCTCAGAAACACTACTTTTTAACTTTTACTTATTTCTCTTGCTGTTTATCTTTATTTTCCCAAATAACATGCTTTTGTGGGTGTTTTCTGATGCAGACACGGGCCCACAGTGTCCGCGTCATTATGGATGAAATGAGACATTCACATGGACTACCGAGTCCAGTGGAGGAAAAGGGACAGCATGGCTTTTCTCTCAAGGGGAGCAAAAGCTGTGGCCCTTGCTTCAATGAGCTTTTATTGTCTTACTGGGCACATTACATGAAGGTCCTCTTTAACTATGCACAGGTTCACTTTCGGTGGTTACCTTTTACAGAAAACAAAGGAGCCGATGCCACTAATCACATCACAGAAGAAGGATATTTGCAAATGAAAAATGGAAAAGTGGTTGAACCAGTTACACTCCACACTGGGGAGTTTTTAGCAAAAGGAAGACTCAAATTGGCCTAGGCACATTGCAGGCCTGATTCCTCACAGGAGAACTTATCTGTGGGCATGGGTCCTGCGCATCTCTGAGTGGGAGCTGGGCCCACACCACGCAGAACAGTCTCCTACAGTCTTCTTATTTTTCTGCTTTTATATTATCAATTGACTTGTAACCTAGAGGAGGGGGATATAGCTCTCTTACACGAATCCCTCTGCCCTCCGAATGTAGTCAGTGGCCATGCTTGTTAACTCAATATTCAGCATTTATATGATTATATTATGAAAATAGTGTTCAAAGCTGAACCTCATTGTGTACTAAAATTGTATTTCCTTTTTTGTGCAACTTTCTGTTTTCCTTAGAGTTAATAATTGCCTCATATTTCTTTGTTTTCTATTTGCTTTCCTCTACATTATCTACAAACACTCTGATGTACTTGAAGTATGTTTTAAGTATAACCGTAGTCATTAGGTAATCTATCCATCGTTTATTATTATTATTATTCTTTTAACCTTTATTATTTCTTGAAACTCTCCTAGGGCCATTTTCTCTTTTCTCTGATCTTGTTTGCTTACTCTCTGGACCTTCTATTAATGCCTAACTGTTGTCCTGGAACTCTTTAAATTTTCATTATAGGAATTACCTTTATCTGTCTTCTAGGAATTTTAGGCATTTCCCTCATCTTTCTCCTGGACTAGACATGGAACCCTGTTTTGTTAAACCCATGTTTCTCATTTTCTTTCCTGACTTCACACTTTTGGTGAAACATGTTTTTCAATAGATTCCTGAGGATGGGTATGTGGAAAATGACATTTTGAAAACTTGTAAATATGCAAATATATAAAGTTTATCTTCACAGTTACTCGATAATTGGCTGTTTAGAAGTCTAGGTTGGAATTCATTTTCCTTCAGAATTTTGAAGTCATTTCTTTTAGTTGTTAGTATTTTCATTTGAAATATGCTTACATTCTAATTTCTGCTTTCTTGTATAGAACTGTTTTTGTTTGCTTCTGGAAACTTTTAGGGTTTCTTTATCTCTGATATCTAAAATTTGAGACTTTGAAAATGTGTAGATTTTTGTTGTTGTGCTAGTCATCTTGTGAGCTCTTCTGATGTAGAAACTCAATCTGGAAATTTTCTTGTATTTTTAAAAATAATTTTTCATTTATTATCTTTTTTATTTATTTTTCTGGCACAACTATTAGTCAGGTATTGGATCTCCTGGACTGAGCAATATTCTTAGATTTTTCTTTTCTATATTTCATCTTATTTTTTATTCTATGCTCTGAGAGATTTCCTTGGTTTTATATTCAGTTTAAAATGAGGTATTTTATTTTGTCCCTTAAAATTTTTCGAAACAGTTTTTTATTTTATTAAAAAATTATATCCTATCTGTATTTTATGGTTATAATATCTTCTCATTTTTCTTAGAATGTTAATTATTACTATAAGTATTTTTTCTGCATTGTTTTTGTTGTCCACATTCCTTTATTTCTTCTCCTTGTTTTGGTCTCTGTTTCTCCCATAAGAGACTTTCCTTGAATGCCTGTTTACCCTAGGTGTCCATTCATGCTGAAGATTAAGGCACAGACATGCAGATGAGAAGCCCCATATGAGATTGGAATTCAGGTGGAAACCAACACTGTCATGGGGTGATGCCCACCTGTCAGTTGCTATAAATCTTGTGTACATGTGCATATGGTGTGCATGTGTGTATTTGTTTAGCCTTTCCAGTGAGCACATTCTCCAGTCTGTTGCTTGGGGAGTATAAGACTGGTCGTTACCATTCTGGGAGTCCAGTGGAGGCAAGCATTGAAGTTCTTACCATTGAGCATAGAATTTCCTCAGTTCCCCCCTCTCATCGTTGGCTTTGTATCCTCAGCCTCTCTGATTGCGAAAGGCAAAATGATAGGCAAGCTTCAGAATCCCTTCTCCAAACAATGTACTTGAGTTGTGCTTTTAGAATAAAACATCTTATAGATCATTATACATAAAACTGCCTGTCCGTGTCTCTTTAAAAATCATAAAACTGAGTGAGCCAGCATTGGAGCTGGAGCTACCTAGAGAGGACAGTGGGGAAAAGCAGCCCCTGTCCTCCAGAGTACCTGTAGAGAAGGGCCAGTCTTCCCTCCTAGCTGCCGTCCATTAGGACTGGTGTTTTTAAAAAGTGTGCTAAAAATGTTTTTAACCATCTGTTGTGCCTCTAAATCCACAAATAAGCCATATGGTAACCTCAGCTAGAGGATAGTGAAAGGAAAAATTTGACTTAGGCTAAAGAAATTCCCAGCTCCTGCCCAGTTTGGGATACAGCACTAAGGGCTGGGAAGAACAACACTTTGGTATTTAGCAGCTGTACGTCACCTCTTTAATCCTCCACATGCCATTTCCTTACGTGTGACATTGGACTGTAAAGATGAGGCAACTTGGCTCTGTCTTACAGTTGTGTATAATAATTAGTAGTGGTATTAGTCTCCTTCATAGATTTCCTCCTTCCTCAGACATCAGCCTTCGCTGTTTGTCGTTGGATGGGTTGTACTCTGGTGTCCCTGCTCATGGTTTGTATTACTTCTCCTGTGGGTCAGACTCCATGCTAAGTTTGGAAGTATACCCCTCAGGAGTTCACTTTCTATTTTTCCTTTTTAAAATCATGCTCTGTATTTTCTGGGACATTGTGAGTATGTGTGTGTTCATATCATACACAGGGAGAATGTTCTAGAGCTGCCTAAAGAGCCTAAACATTTATTCCAACTCTTTTGGCTCTCTCACATGTTGAGTTTTTTGTCTGTTGCCTTCATGAAAGTGTAAAAAATAATGAGTCATTCCAACTTACTACAGAGAAAGAAGGGGAATTTCTATGTTTTTTTGTTTCTTTGTTTGTGGGATATAATTCTTTTTCATTCAGGCTAATATGGGTGCAGCATATTAAAATGCCACTCTTTGACCAGGAGGGAAGGACCATGTGTTGCCCCAGGCCTTGTGTTAGTGCAGTTTGTGAAATGTGCCCCTTGGCTGTGGATGCTATAGAGTTTGTTATTTGTGAGGCTCACTTATTCACTAAATACTCAGGGAGATCTCATGTGTTTCAGCCACTTTGCTGGGCTTTGGTGATAGAGCAGTGCGTAAGACACTGCTCCCATTTCTCTCTGAGATCATAATAAAGCTAATCATTTGGTTGGGAAATTAAATAATTAAGCAAGCAATTGCAATAGAATGTGACAAGCACTTTATTCTAGAGAACCATAGAGTACTGTGGAAACATGAGGCAGAGGCATTCTTGGAAGATTCCCAGAGAAGGTGATGTTTGTGTCCTGGGGGATAGGTAGAATTGGACCAAACAATGTAGCAAAGTCAGAGGGACAAGAATATATGAAGGCCCAGGAACTCAAAGAAGCGTTGCGTGTTTGTGGAGGTGAAAGAAACGGCAGTGTGCCTGTTTGAAAGTGATGTTGTAAAGGTAGGGTAGGGGCAGGCTCACGCAGGGCCTTGTGAGCCACGGGAAGACACTAGGCTGTTCTGAGGGCAATGGGAATCCTTTGAAGGATTTTAGGGAGTGAGCAATGATTATACTAGTTTCACAAAGATTGTGTAGATCGGATTGCAGAAGGATAGTAGGGAGGGGCCAGCTGGAAGGTGATGGTGGTCATTCAGACACAAGATGATGATTGCTTGCTCTGTAGGATTGCTGAGGGCATAGATTTGGGAGAGATTAGAAGGCAGTACTACCATCAGGCTTGGTGCTGCGGGAATGGGAGAGAAGAGTGAGTTAAAAATGGTTCTTAAATTGCTGGTTTGGGCCGCTGAACAGTTTGCAGTCCTACTCTTTCAGTTAAAGTACTCAGAAAGAAGAGCAGGTTAGAGGGGTGCAACAGGGTGGAAATTGTTTCTGTGTTAGGTGTGTTTTGTCTGGAGTGACTGAGAGATGCTGAAGGAATAATATTTGATGGGAATTTCATTATATACGTCTGGAGCTCAGGCATTACATTTGGAGCTATAGATGTGTAAGTCAACAGAACATAGATAATTGTAGCCATGGGAAGCTAACTCAGGGAATCATAGTAAGTAATCATGGGAGGAGAAAATAAGCCCATAGAGGAACGAATCTAAGAAGGAATGGCCAATGAGGTAGAAAACCGGTTTGAGTGGGGGAGTCACAGAAGCCAGAGGAAGAGAGTATTTTAAAGCAGAGAATGTTCAAAGAGTATAAAATGGTGTAGGAAGCTCAAGTTAGCAAAAGAATGAGAAAGATCCTTTAGATTTAGCAGTAGGGAGTTGACTGGTGACCTTGACCAGAATGGAATCAGCAGAGGGTAGAGGAACGACTGAAGGTGAGGAAGTGGAGACAGTGAGCACAGGCAACTCCTGAAGAATGTCTGATGAGAGCCACACATGAGCCAGGTGGTAGTGATGACTGGTTGGGGTCAGGGGATCTGCTTCACAGAGGGGACTGCGCAAGTGTATCAAAGTACTGAGAGCCAGCTTTTCATGAGTGGAGAAAGGTGGTATACGTATAGAAAGGGAGAATGCTAGAATGGATCGGAATTTGAACTAAGAGTGTGAACTCATGATTTTTAGTATATGTAGATAGAGATAGGAATAAATAGAGATGTAAATGTATAGCTCTTCCCAGGCCTTCCCAGAGGGCCTGGAAACAGTGGTGCTCCAGTAGCAGTGATCAGAGATACTGTTCAAATCTTGGTTTTTAAATACCAGTCTCTACTAAGAGGATTCTTAGGGAAATGACTGAGCTGGGGGCTGGAGCCTAGAATATCTTGCTGCCTAGAAAGTTAAGAAGCTACTCAAGAATGATGGACCCCGTCAAGAGGACACAGGGGTCAGTTTAATGTTCTTCCAGTAGCCAAATCTGAGAGAATGTCAGCGTTAAAATAAAGAGTGGGAGTACAGGATTTAACCCGTTTAACATAGTAACAGTCCTTGAGTCCACACTGATACAAATGCATAAGTAAATGAGAAAAAGGAGTTATTCCTTAAAGTAGAATACCAAGTAATAAATGTAGAAGAAACAATAGAACTAGAATAAAAATCATTTGATAACCCATAGTTATAAGTAATTCAGGCAAGAAATATGAATGGATACTAAAACCCCAGGGTAAAGGGGCGCAAAATATGGGACATTTACATAGACTAAAGCATCTGTCAACAAAATATTTATTAATTATAATGGAGAAAAGATACAGTGGAGAAACCCAGCAGACACCATCTTGATTAAGTGATTAAGGTTGTCACCACCAGCCAGACAAACTGACCTGGCGTCCACCCATCAAGCCGTGATGGGAAGAATCCAGCATCCCTTCTGTGCTCGTCCTGCCAAAGCAGATCACCTGGATCGAATCATGAGGAAGCATCAAACAATCCCAAACTGAGCTCCATTAGCAAAAATCTTCAAATCTACTTCAGTCTACTGTAATCTTCAAAAATGTCAAGGAGAAACCGAGGAACCGTTCCACATGGAAAGAGGCTGGAGAGATGTAACAGCTGGGTGCAGTGCCTGAAATTTTTTTTTCCCCCATAAACAATGTTATTAGGCAACTACCAGAACTTAAATGGGATCTCTGCATGATGGGCACTTGGGAATTCTTTGTACTATCGTAGCTTATTTTGTATACATTTGACATTGTTTCAACAGATAGGACATCATTAAGAAAATGAAAAGTAACAACAAAATCCTGATGGGAAGGGGTCAGCAGACAGGGAAAGACTGACAACAGCTCAAAACTAGAGACTGTTGCGAGGGCAGAGCTTCATGGAGGGAGGTAGTTTTGAAGATCTGTAGGACCACTTAAGGTATATTTTCTTTCTGTGGGAATTGAAAACTCTTCTTTCAGTGCAGTTTAAGGAGGAAAACATGAACCTGAGAAACATTTTAGGCAGTTCTTCTGGTCAGATCACTTTTTTCTTTCCTGGGAATTAGGATGTAATGGTGCCTGCTGAGAGTAATGGCTTTGCCGGGGGGGGGGGGGGGGGGGAGAAGTTTAGAAATTTGAGGAAAATGAAGCCTCGAGATCGCCAGTGTGAGAAAAGTGCTAGAGAGGGCTAAGGCAACACGCTAGGGTTGTGAGGCAGTGCTGAGGGCCCAGCGAGGTTGAAAACTGTTTCTTTTTCTGAGAGTCAGAATACCTTCACTTTGAAACAGCTGCTGATTTGTGATTGTGATATGATGGGCTGGTTCGATGGTGTTTTGCCAGGTGTCGGAGGGATGTGGTTTGGTTTGAAATTGTTTTCTGGGCTTTCCGCCTACTCTGCTTACATATATCCTAATTAAATCCCTTGTATGATAAAGGCTGGAGTCCAACACTGGGTATCTTTCTCTGCTATGGTTTGTGAAATTATTGTCTTATTTCTAAAATGTTATAGGAGCAATAATGGTATATTATGTAGGAATTTTAAAGGACTATTTTATTTCTCCTGTTAAAACCTTACTGCAACATTTTAGTCGGCTTTGCATTCTGCTCATTAGAAGGTTCAGAGGAGACCCATGAAAGTGATTAAAGGAGAGAGGACAAAGGAGTAAGATAATTTAACTTCAAGGATAGCTGAGGACATGGTTGCTAATTCCTTAAGTTGTTATTTATGACCTTTTCCCATTCATCTGTAGAAGAAGGGTAGGCATGGGGGAAGTGGGGCATGAGATGGGGGGACCCCTGGGAGAGGCTGGGAGACAAGGTAGTCGAGGTCGTTTATGCCAGAGAGGGTAACGGAGGCGTCTCAGGATTCATTTGCAGTGGGAACTTTAAATAGTATTTGTGTCCATTTGACTGGGATGGTAGAGGTTGGATCGAATGATCTCTTGCCTCCCCCAGAGAAGACACCAGAATGTTGTAATGATCACACCAGTGTAATCATCACCCCAGTGATGATTTTTTTTTTTTTTTTTGCAAGTTTCAGGAGTTGATGTTTGCTTTCGGTATTTAGATAAGAAGTACAGGTTAATGCCTGATTTGGTGAAAGAGATAATACCTAATTCACCCTTCCAGGGAATTCAGTCTCTTACCAGTCCTAAATTTCTTAGTGTTTCAGACAATTTCAAATTTGCCAGTGTTTCAGCAAGCAAGACGTTTGACTGCTGCTTGCCTTCATTATCTGCGTCTTGGCAGGAGGCTCTTAGTTTTATCTTTCCAGCCTTTATTTAGCAGGAATGTGTCAGACTGGGATTTCTTTTTCTTCTTTATTTGTTGTGAAGTGTAACACATACACAGAAAAGTACGTAGAGCATACATAGCAGGACCACTTAATGAATGATCACAAAATGAGCACTCATGTAACGGTCATCCTGGTCAAGAAAGAGCACTACTGGACTAGAACCTCCGGAGCCTCCGCTCCTTGTGCGGCTCACCCACCAGACCCGTTCTCCTGACGTCTAACACTGTAGCTTGTTTTTGCCTGTTTGTAAACTTTACATACACAGAACAACATAGTATATATTCTTTTGTGTCTGGCTAATTTGGCTCAACATTATATTTCTGACTCTTAAATATGCTGTTGTGTATGTTTATTTACTATGTTTATTTACATTGCTGTATAGTATTTTCTTGTATCACACATATTGCTGTTGCAATTTTGGTGGTTTCCAGTCTTTGCTATTTTGAGTAATGTTCTAGGAACATTATCGACCTGGCTCTTGGAGTACATGCAGCATTTCTGCTGGAAGGCGAATTGTTGGCTCACAGGGTACGCTTAGGTTCAGCTTCTAGAGGATGGGAAACTGCCTTCCACTCAGTGGCTGTATTTCACTTTTGTTCCACATGCTCACATGCCCGCCACCCACGCAGCGTTGTGTCGGAGGGAACTCTATTTTCTCATTAGTGGTCCCCGCTTATCTTACCTCCGTGGCCCTTGCATCCTGTTGGTTTCATTGTTACCAAGGACTTAGTTTATGCAAAAATATTCCTATTTTTAAAATATCTCATTGAAATCCATTTTGCTTTACTTTTATATCTTTCTTGTCTCTCTCATTGAGATTTTAATGTTCTGTTTTCTGAGTATGTCCCAAGACAGGAGCACAGTTGCCTTAAACAAGGCCTTGGGGAAGTGACAGATTGTGGGTGCAGCCCACGCAGCAGAGATATACTGGGTCAGAGGAAGGATGCAGGCCTGCAGGGAGGGGAACGTGCTGGCTGCATTTCACTGTGAACAGGGAAGAATGTCTTTTTTAAAGGTTTTATTTTATTTATTTTTAGACAGAGGGGAAGTGGGGGAGAAAGAGGGAAAGAAACATCAATGTGTGGTTGCACTTCTGCGCCCTCTACTGGGGATCTGGCCCACAACCCAGGTATGTGCCCTGACTGGGAATCAAACCCACCATTCTTTGGTTCACAGCCCACGCTCAATTCATTGAGCTACACTAGTCAGGGAGGGAAGAATGTCTTGAAAACTGAATTTTCATTTTGTTGTTGATAGGAGTGACTTTGGGGCAAATAGTTTAAGTATGAGGGTAGGTAATATGAGGAAAAATCAACAGGCACTTGAAAAAATTAATCAAAAATAAACAATAAGTGTTGGAATATGAATTGTGTCAAACAAGTCATTTCAAGAGGGACCTTAGAGTATGAGTCTGGGAAAGTCAGCATTATCAGTTTGGGAAACCAAATTAATTTTTAAACAAAAGAGAAAGTTTTGTGTATAAGTGGTAGTGGGAAAGTTGCTCTGTAAATGGAATTGTTTAGTAAAATGTAATGTAGCCTCCATGTGTTGGTGTGCTTTTCAGTTTTCTTCTTGTAGTTGATTTTTAGTTTCACTCCACTGTGGTCAGAAAAGATGCCTGATACGATTTCAATCTTCTTAATTTATTTAGACTTGTTTTGTGGTCTAACATGTGGTCTATACTGGAAAACGTTCCATGTGCACTTTAAAAGAATGTATATTCTGCTGCTTTGGGGCCGGGGGAGGGCGGAATGCTCTGTAAGTATCAGTTAAATCCGTCTGCTCTAGTTTGTCATTTAAGTACACTGTTTTCTTGTTGGTTTTCTGTCTGAAAGATCTATCCGTTGATGTCAATAGGGTTTAAAGGCCTCTACCATGAGTGAATTACTGTCAGTCTCTTCTCTTTGTGTCCATTAAGATTTGATATGTGTATATATATATTGTTGCTCCTGTGTTGGGTGCATAAATGTTCACCAAGGGTTATATCCTCCTGTTGGACTGGTCTCTTCATCATTATATAGCATTGTTCTTTGTCTCTTGTTATAGCCTTTGCTTTAGAGCCTATTTTGCTACCCCAGCATTTATTTTTTTCCATTTGAATGGAATATCTTTTTTTCATCCCTTTAGAAAATATTTAGTCTCTGTATGTCTTTCAATTTGAAGTGGTTCTCTTGTAGACAGAATATATATGGGTCTTATTTGCTTATCCATTCAGCTATCCTATGTCTTTAGATGAGAGTATTTAAATTTTTTTACATTTAAAATGATTATTGATAGGTACGCATTTATTGCCATTTTACTATACACATTTATGTTCCTCCCTTTTCCTTAAGTTTCTTTAACATTTCTTGTAATACTGGTTTGGTGGTGACAAATTCAGCTTTTCCTTGTCTGGGAAGCTCTTTATTTTTTCTTCAATTTTAAGCTATAGCCTTGCTGGGTCTTGGTTGTAGGTCCTTGCTTTCTATTACTTTGAATATTTCATACCAATACCTTCTAGCCTGAAATGTTTCTGTTGAGAAATCAGCTGACAGCTTGTGGGAACTCCCTTGTAGGTAACTGTCTTTCTGTTGCTGCTTTTAAGATTCTCTCTTTGTCTTTAACCTTTGGCATTTTAATTATGGTGTATCTTGGAGTGGGCCTCTTTGGGTTCATCTTGTTTGCGACTGTCTGTGCTTGCTGAACTTTGTTGTCTTTTTTTCCCCCAACACGTTAGGGGAATTTTCAGTCATCATTTTTCTAATAGGTTTTTAATCCCTTGTTCTCTCTCTTTCCTTCTGGTTCCCCTAAGACACAGATGTTGTTATGTTTGATGTTTCTTAGATGTTCCTTAAGCTGTTTTCATTTATTTTTATTTTTTATTTTCCCTTTTTGCTGTTCTGATTGTATATTTTCCACTACCTTATCTTCCAAATTGCTGATTCAATCCTCTGCTTGGTATAACTCCTATTTATTCCTTCTAGTGTATTCTTTGTTTCTGACTGAATCCTTTCTATGGTTACTTTTTTTTTTTTTTTATGCTTACTGTCTCTTTGTTTAAGTTCTCACTGAGTTCATCCATTCTTCTTAGTTTGTTGAGCATTCTCATAACCATTGTTTTGAACTCTGAATATGGTAGATTGCTTGTCTCCATTTAATTTAGGTCTTTCTCTGGGACTCTCTCCTGTTCTTTCATTTGGGCCATGTTTCTTTGTCCCCTCATTTTGTCTGCCTCTTTGTATTTGTTTGTACGTATTAGGTAGATCTGCTATGTCTCCCTGTCTTGTTATGGTGGCCTTAGGTTGTAGGTGTCCTGTGGGGCTCAGTAGCACTGTGTCCATGATCACCTGAGCTAGGTGCTCCTGGAATGTCCCTTCTGTGCATTATCTTGAGCCCTCCTGTTGTAGTTGTGTCTTGATTGCTGTTGGCCTATCGTGAGTGGAGTTGACCTTCAGGCTGGCTGATTGGGAGGATCGATCTTGACTACAGTGTATGGGCTGCTTTTTGGGGGTTGACCCCACAAAGTGGAATTTGTCACAGCAGTTTCTGGTGTCTGCCAAGATTTCCCTTTGGCTGTGCTGCTTGTGGAGTTAACTGTGTTGTGCTCTGATGTGGTATGGAGCCCACCACTGGGTGTGTTGCTCTTGGGGCTTCTTGGGAAAGACTCTGGAGCACATCAGTGTCAGATGGTGCCTTTGACTGGCCTTGGGCTACCTGTTGGGAGCTACAAAGTGACCCACAGTTGATGGCTGCCTTTGCTGGGCCGTGTTGCATGTGGGAGGGCCAAGCTGTGTACTGAGGCTGCCTTCTACCAATACCAAGCCTGACACAAGTCAGCAAAAGGCTGAAAGGGTCCTTGAGCTCTGCCTCTGCCTGCCACCTGCCTGTTAGACTCACTCAATGAAAGAAACTATAGCAGTACATGAATGACATGAAGTAGTTTCACAGTGAGTTGTCAGGAAGGAGCAAGTGGTATTCATCAGGTTGATATAGATTCAAACTTGGTGGCAGTGCTGGGTCTGAGGCCAATCAGCAAAACTCTCAGTGTACATCTAGGCCAGTCGCCACCTGCCTGGTTCTATAGACATCAGTGGTCGGTCAGGGTCTCAGGGAGTCATCAGGGTGAGGCTAGTAGAGTTCATGAGGCTAAAACAGATTAAGATTTGGCTGTGTGGAGGGAGGGCTATGCATAGGAATGGTGGTCGTGGTTGGGTACACAGTGAAAAAATGGTCTTTGCTCCAATGCCGCACACCTGTCTCTCCCATTTTATCTCTCACACTCTGTGAGCCTGCCCAGACCTCCTTGGGAGCCTCCCCTGCACGTGGCTGTGGGGCCTACCCTTTTCATGGATCTTCCTTTCCTACCAGTCTTGATGTGGCTGCTTCTGTAAATCTTTGCTTGTAAGACATCTGCTCAGCTACTCTTCAGTTGGTTATTCGTGTTGATTATTCTATGATTTGGTTGTAATCTCAGTTTGGTTCCAGGAAGGGATGAGCGTAACTTCCACCTACTTTGCCTCCTTCTTGGAGCTGCCTGCAATTCTTTTTACTGGCATTCCAGATGCTTCATACAGAGATCCAATGTGTGAGTTAATCAGCTGTGTTCATATAGAAGGTGGTGGTCATTCTCACGTTTCTGGAAGGACTGCTGCTGAACTCACGGAAGGTATCTTGCAACAAATGGATCACTGTTTCATAAATGTCTTTGCGGTCAGGGTTGCTGGAGTGCAACATACATGGCTTGTTCACGGAGGAGTCCGTACAAGATCAGAGATGGTACTTCTGCCTCCTGAAAATCATTCTTTGAACCTTGTGGAATTTGCTCTTTTGGAAATATCTCTTCCTGTGTGACATTTCACAGACCTTTGGAAAATGTTATTCATTCTCTTTAATTTCATTTCATCATTTGAAAAAAATGCAGGAAGTTTTTTCTACGCAAGATGGAATGCTCATTGTAAAGCTGGGGCAGAATAAAGCTAAATTTGGAGAAGGTAATCTCAACCTTGAAGTATGTGGGATCCAAAGAAAATGTGGACCCGTGAATCAGCTCAGGTTTTGTCCTCAGTGCGGTTTTTCTCTTCTGAATTACATTTTTCTTCCTTGTGTAGAATTTCAGATGAGGTAATTAGATACAAATATATTTACAAATAGCTGGAATCTGCCTTGAAAATGTACTGTACAGTGAAATACCAAGCTTTAAAACTCTTTGAAGATAAGTGCACAGAAATTTTCATGAAGTCTATTTACTGTGCAACAACACAATATAAGGACATGGACATTTATGAAGAAAAAAATAATCAAATTTTAAAGCAGAGTGCCAGGGGAAACAATAAAAAATGCTGGTCTCACGTTGCCCAGAGAAAGCAAAATAGCAATGTCCAGTACCCCAGCCACCGTCACCAGGAACTGGACACCTGTTCTAGTGCAGTGGATCAAACGACATCTTGTTCACTATCTTTAAGCCATTTCCCCCCTGACTTTTCAGAAGAAATAATTAATTAGAAAATTTTCAGCCCTAGAGGCATTGGTAAGCAGTTTGAATGGATTTCAAAGAAACAGAGGCATGGATAATACTTCATTTTGGGGAATTTATTGTGAAGTGGGATTTTTATGAATCTCTGACAAACTTATCTTTGTGTCTAATGCTTTCCCAAAATATTTGTATATTTTTGGCTTCATTTTAGAGAACATCTCTAAATTAAAATTAATAAAAAGGTGTTTTCCATTGACTATGCAAAGATAAATCAACAAATCTGGCCATCTTCTTTACAGAACATATACATGGAAAAATAAATTTTGACAAAGTTCTTGACTTTTTTAGATGTTAAGGCTTAATATAGCACATATTATTATTCATTACTATAACAAGCCAATATGTAGATATGCTATTTTCTTTTTTCAAAAACACAGGAATCAAATACAGGAATCAATTACTTTTTTTGTATACTCTAATATTTATTTTTCTTAAAAATGCCATGATTATTTATACAGAGTTGTTTAACTCTATATAAGAAAGCCTTCAGCATCTGGATCTTTTTTCTGGCCATTATTATTATTCACATTGTTTCACTATTAATACTGAAATTTACTTTTGTCATATAGAAGAGGGCATGTTAAAACACGATCCTACATAGTGTCAGATACACTAAATATACATCTGGCAATGAAGATATAAGGTAACGATGCTGATGTAAACTCTAAGCTGTTCACTCTATTTGTGCTGTCTGTGAACTTCTAGGGCCAACAGCAAGCCTCTCGCATCATCCTGTACAGGCCTGTTTGAGGGAGCTCTTTGTAGGGTACTTCTGCCTGTTCGAGTACTTTCAGAGTAGACAAATGTGGTGTTTGCTTGTGTCTAAAACTTCATGATAGTACATGTGAAATGATTTTAGAATGGGTGTTTTCCAAATCCATAAAGATTATTTGAAAAGTATTTCAGCTAACATTTGCCAGTGTTTAGAAATAGGTGTTGTTTTTTTTTTTTTTTTAAAGAAAAAAAATATTCTTGAGTACCTGGATGACACACCATTTTGCAAGTGTGCACATTTTAAGTCCATGTTGTTGACCGTCCATAGTCCACGCAGAGTTACAGCCCCACACTTCAACCGCATGCTGACAGTTCCTAAAGAAAACTACTTATGGATGGGAGTAAAAGACAGAAAACTGTACAAGAACAACAATTAAAATAAAAAATAATAAAAAAAGAAAACTACTTAAAAAAGGCCCAACCCAGACGTTCCCTCATTTGACCAGCTCCACCTAAGTTTAGATGTGCAGAAGCGCTTGGATATACTCAGAGTAAGCCACATGCAACATGTTACTTGATCAGTTTTTTAAAATAACATGTCAGGACCTTGACAATAAGAGAAGAAAACATGGAGGAATGAAGTCCTAATTACTGTACATGCATGTTTTTTTGACAGTAGGGGAAACCTTTTACAGATACATTACAAACAAACAAAAGGCAAATAAACAATTTTGTACAAGAAACTTAACATATAGCCTATTCTTTTTGAGTTAATCTAGTTTAAAAATAAAATCATGAAGTTAATGTAAAAAAACTCATCTATTGAGTTGCTAATAGAATCTTGAACTATAGAAAAATTTGGAAATTAAAAAATTTAAAATTCAAACTGCTTAACTTACATATTTAGTTTCTTCGATACATTTTTATTCCCTTTCAGACAGTAATTTACTTTGTTGGACTGTTTAAAATATTTTTGTTCTTGTAAGAAGACAATATATTCAATCTGGATGTAAATAAGCGTTACTTGCGGGTCTTTTCAAAAATCCTCTTTGAGAGCCCCTTATTTTCTCTGCAGTAAAATACCTGCTGTACGGGAAGGCTTTTATGTTACTCATCAACACTGCCCAGGGACATGACGCATTACTGACACTAATCACAGGCCAACAGCCTTTACCCTGTCAAGGAATGCCCAGAGGGAAAGGCGGCTGTTAGTCCCTGCCTCTCCTTTGAGGCTCTGTCAGGTGGTTAGGGTTCACCTTATCTGGGGTATAAAATTGTTATTGCAGGAGTTGGGAGGTAGAACCAGCTGTCTTTTCATGACAATTTTTACAGAGAAAAGAAAAAAATATGTTGGAAGATGTGTTTTATTGTTAATACTGTGCATAGCATTAATCGAGAAATTAATGAGTTCTATTTTCTAGATTTGTGATTCTCAAATTTTTTTGGACTCAGAACCACTTTCCATTTGTGAAAATTATTGAGAACCCCAAAGTGCATTAGTTTATGTGTGTAAATATTAAAACTGAGAATTAAATATTTACTCATTTCAAATCACAGTAATAACCCTATGACATGTTACTATATGAGTTATTTTATGTAAATAAATATATTTACAAAAAAAGTTTAGTGACAATATGACATTGTTTTTATACGTTTGTAAATCTCTAAAGTCTTGCTGAATAGAAGACATCTGGATTCTCATCTGCTTCTGCATTCAACTTGCAGAATGTTGTTTTCATCGAAACATACAAAGAAAATCTGACTTGACACAGATATGTAGTTGGAAAAGAGGAGTATTTTAGTAGCCTTTTCAACTGCTTGCACTAGAAACTTAACAAATGGTAGTTTTTTACATGTTAGTTGCAAGGTGGAATCTGAAGCCATTTCAGTGAACCCTTCTGTTCTATAGTGTGTATCTTGCACCCTTAAGAGATTTTTAAAAAAATTTTTCTTTATTTATTTTCAGAGAGAGGGGAAGGAAGGGAGAAAGAGAGGGAAAGAAACATCGATATGCCAGAGAAACATCAATTGGTTGCCTCTTGCACGCCCCCACCTGGGGACTGGGTCTGCAACTCAGGCATGTGCCCTGACTGGGAATCAAACTGGTGACCTTTTCAGTTTGCAGGCCAGTGCTCAATCCACTGAGCCACACCAGCTAGGGCCCCTAAGGAATCTTTTCCCTTAAGATTTTCCTTAAAGGATCCCTTTAGGAAAAGATTTTCTTAAGGATAATTACAGTATTACCCATGTGTGATATTGTAATATAATGCATTGGTTATTTGAAAAATGTTGATGTACTGGGAGTTCCAGTTGTTGAAACATTTCATAATATGATACTACATTCAGAAGATTCTCTGGTATATCAGTTTTGGGTTTTTTCCCAGCATTTTTTGATGTAGACAGTGTGGCTATAGGTTGAAAATGTTAGTTTTATAATCTCAATTTAAGATAACAGTTCATCCTTAAATTAGGAAGTATATTATAAATTGTCTTTTAGAATAAGATACAGTTTATTAAACTTATAATGAGTTTTAATTAACATTAAAATTTTTTTTATTTGAAAACTTAATATTGTGAAATGAGTTAAAAGGTACTGATCCTTTTGTGTTTCTGTGTAGGTTGCAAAGAAAAGTTTGGGATTCAAAATAAGAATCTATTGAACAATTATGAAGTTACAGAGATTATAGCAGGAGTGACCAGAGACAGCAGCTAGTCGGAGCACAGTAGAAGTCCTAAGTTATCTCTGAACACAAACCTCTTCATAGCCTAACCCTCTGCTGTGGAACTGGAGCATACCAGATTACACAAGCACACATTCTATTAGTTGTCAGAGCAATGATGCCATCACACATCAGGTAGCTTCTGGAAAATTCCACTGTACAATTAAAAGAGGGAGAGGGGAAAAGGCAAAGTTTTAGCATTACTATAAAAATAGTTTTAAATGCAAAGACCCCCTGAAAGGTGGTCCTCTGGCCACACAGAATTGCTGTTCTAGATGTTCGAATCCACCTTTAAGGTGTTTTAAAAGTTACCTCTGAAAATCACTGTACATTTTTACATTTTGCTACCTTAAAACAGGTGTGGTAATTCCATGTCTTGATTCTCCTCATGTAGGCTCTGCCTTCTCATAAAATTAACTCTGATATGTTTTGTCATGCCATATTAATGAGGGCAAAGGTCAGAAAATGGAAGAATGTCCTCTTCGAGCTATTCCAAAAAATCCAAGAGGAGAGAAGGCTTCTGAGCTCTTTTTTATGAGGCCAGCATTATCCTAATTCCAAAAACCAGATAAAAACACTACAAAGAGAGGTAGTTATAGGCCAATGTCCCTGAGGAACATAGACACTAAAACCCTCAACAAATTATTAGTATATTGGACCCAGCAATATGTTAAAAAGATCATACACCATGCTCAAGTGGGATTTATTCTGGGGATGCAAGATTGGTACAATATTTGCTGAAGAACATATGTGCATATACGCAAAGCCCATGGGCACAGACAGCAATGCTGTGAAGGCTGGGGGTGGGGGCGGGGGCTTGGTGGAGGGGGGAAGGAAGAGGAATGGGGGACATCTGTAATACTATCAACAATGAAAAAAATAAAAAATAAAATAAATACATCTAGGAGAAACATTCAACATTCAACTAACTGGGCAGTGTTCAAGAATGAAGCATATCTTAAAAAAAAAAAATAAGAAAATTTGGGGCCCTGGCTGGTGTAGCTCAGTGGATTGAGTACGGCCTGCAGACCAAAAGATCGCGGTTCAATTCCCAGTCAGGGCACATGCCTGGGTTGCAGGCCAGTTCCCAGCAGGGGATGCATGAGAGGCAACCATACATTGATATTTCTCTCCCTCTCTCCTTCCCTTCCCCTCTAAAAATAAATAAATAAAATCTTAAAAAAAAAGAAAACTTAGATTTGTGGAAGACTAACACATAAGAAATATCTATGTAACCATAGCTTTTGAAAGAAAATTGAGTAATTGTGTTAAACCTAAGGCTTTTTTGTTTTGTTCTGTTTTTAGCAAAGAGATGGAATTTTGTATTTGCCTTAGACAAAAAAACCCCACTTTACCTCTATGTCATCTGTGGTTGTGGCCTCCTCTCTTCTTTAAATTCTTGAGCAACTTTGAATTTAATCTGTACAACATAAATAGTTCAGCTGATTAAAAAAGAAAATGGAAGAATGGTGGGTACTTTTGTTACATGTAATAAGTTGATTAATTAATTTTTTAATTAGAGAAGAAATGCTTTATTGATGTAGAACCACGTTTCTCATTGTTTGGTCCAATTTATGACTGGAAAGAATGAAGATTTGGATAAGAACATCAGTCTGTTCTGTTGGGGGTCTTGCTGCTTGTGCTTTTAACCGTGGGAAACCAAGCTAGACTTTCACACGGAGAGAAGTCTTAGCTTTCTCTCATGTAGTAATGACCGTATTGGAGTGTGTGCTCCTATCCCATCTTCTGTGGGAACACTGCTTACATCTCCAACAGCATGCCGAAGCACTCTCAAATAGTGGGTTTAATGTGATAATTAGTTAGGATTAAATTGCCTATTAAGCTAAGTGATTTATAGCAATGTGCTATTAAGATTGGAAAGTTGTTAAATTATGAAATATCTTGTGCTATATTTCTTTGATTCTATAGTGTGCATTTTGGCATATTTTAATGACACTGAAATGAGAATGTGTTTTTCAGTCGAAGATGTGTCAGCTTAACTGGTGACGTTCCCCCCAGACCAATTTTGTGAAATAGTATGTTTTTGTTTTAATTTTGAAATGTTATCTTCAAATATAGTTCTTTTATTAAAATTACAAATGCCTATTTCATGAGAAAGACTACAATACATTTAAAGTTTTGATAGCTTCTATTTTGAATGAGAAAGAACAAAATTTGGCAATAATTTATATATACATATTTTCTGAAATATGCATTTCCACACTAAGTTCTTCATAGCAAATAGGAAATTAACGTTAAATTCATCTCATGTAAATTGTTCAAAAGTCTGCTGTTTTTTTTTAAAAGTATCTTTTGCTTATGTTTTCAATTTGATTTTCTGTATTTAATTTTGTTTGTAATAGGTTTATTTTAGGACAGTGGAACTGATACAAGAGCCCATAGAAGGGTCTCCTGGTCTGAGTTTCTACTTCAAAATTAACAGAGTTCCCATATTTCTGAAAGGATCAAACTGGATCCCAGCAGATTCATTCCAGGATCGAGTAACCTCTGATTTGTAAGTTATCATCTTTCTTTTCTTGTTTTTCTTTTATTAATAGTGCCACAAAGCTCAAGAGTTACCCATTTCTACTTTCTTTAGTTATAGTGGAAGGAACTGGGGGGTAATATAGAATTCTGGGATGATAAGAACTTTAGAATAGAGAGGATTTTTAAATGATGTATTCCATTCTCATCAGGTATAGATAGTCTTCCAGCTGAACTATTTGAGACTGCTGAATCTACTCAACTTTTATTTATTTATTTTTAATCCTTAAAACCACTTTTATTTTTCATTTTTAAATTATATTTTATTGATTATGCTGTTACAGTTATCTCAACTTTTCCCCTTGCCCTCCTCCGCCCCAATCCCTCAGGCAATCTGCACAGCATCGTTTAAGTCCATGGGTCATGCGCATAGGTTCTTTGGCTACTCCATTGCCTGTACTGTACTTTACATCCCCATGGATGCTCTGTAACGACCTATTTGTACTTCTTAATCTCCTTACCTCTTCATCCATTCCCCTACATCCCCCTCCCATCTGGCAACCATCAAAACACTTTCCTTATCTATGATTCTGTCTATATTCTTCTTGTTTGCTTAGTTTGTTTTTTAGATTTAATTGTTGATTGATATGTATTTATTGCCATTTTTATTGTTCATTGTTTTGATTTTCTTCTTTTTCTTAAATAAGTCCCTTTAACATTTCATATAATAATGGTTTGGTGATGATGAACTCCTTTAGATTTTTCTTGTCTGGGAAGCTCTTTATCTGCCCTTTGATTCTAAATGATATCTTTGCTGGGTAGAGCAAACTTGGCTGTAGGTCCCTGCTTTTCATGACTTTGAATTTTTCTTGCCAGCCCCTTCTAGCCTGCAAAGTTTCTTTGAGAAATCAGCTGACAGTCTTATCAGTACTCCCCTCTAGGTAACTAACTTCTTTTGTCTTTCTGCTTTTAAGATTTTCTCTTTATCTTTAACCTCCAGCATTTTAATTATACAGTGTCTTGGAGTGGGCCTCTTTGCATCCATCTTGTTTGGGACTCTCTGTGCTTCCTGGACTTGTATGTTTATTTCCTTCAACAAATTAGGGATGTTTTCTTTCATTATTTTTTTCAAATAGATTTCCAATTTCTTGCTCTTTCTCTTTTCCTTCTGGAATCCCATATGATGCAAATGTTGGACCTCTTGAAGTTGTTCCAGAGGCTGCTTATACTATCCTCCTTTTTTTGGATTCTTTTTTCTTCTTGTTGCCCTTATTGGTTGTTTTTTGTTTCCTTATGTTCCTAATCATAGATTTGGTTCTCAGCCTCATCCACTCTACTGTTGTTTCCCTGTAAATTGTTCTTTATTTTAATTGGTGTGCCCTTTGCTTCTGACTGGATTTTTTTAATGCTGCTGAGGTCCTCATTAAGTTCCTTGAGCATCCTTATAACCACTATTTTGAATTCTGCATCTAATAGATTTTTTCTCCATTTTGTTTAGTTCTATTTCTGGAGTTTTGTTCTGTTCTTTCATTTGGGCCATGTTTCTTTGTCTCTTCATTTTGACAGCCTCCCTGTGTTTGTTTCTATGTGTTAGATAGAGCTGCTATAGCTCCCTGTCTTGGGAGTATGGCCTAATATAGTAGGTGACCTGTAGGGTCCAGTGGCACAGCCTCCCCTATTACCCAAGCTGGGGCTTGAGGTGCACCCTTCATGTGGGCCGAATATACTCTCTTCTTGTATTTGAGCCTTAATTGCTGTTGGCAGGTCAATGGGAGGGAGTTACCCAGGTCAGTCAGCTGCAAGTACTGGCTGTGACCACTGACCACCAACCTGTGCCTTTTGTGGAGGATCAGCTCTGCAGGGACAGGGTGGTGGTGCTCCAACCTGGTCTGTAGCTGTCCACTGGGTGTGCTGGCTCTGGGGTTTCCTGGGTCGTACAGGCCAAGGTCAGCATCAACCTCTGTTTTGCCTGGGGCCACCCTGCCTGGGCTGTAAAGCAATCTGAGACAGCTGTTACTTGTTCTGGGCTTGGAAATTCTCAGACAAAGCCAAGCTGTGAATATAGGCTGACTGCTGCTAGTGCTAGGCATGGGGCTCACTGAGGCCAGCTGTTCCTTGTTTGATAGGATTTAGGAAGTTGTTTAGCTAGAGCCAAAAGCAGCCATTCATATGGAAAAGCAGCTTGGGTGGGCCTGTAAGTTGGGTGAGACAGAGTCTCAGATATGGCACTTAGCCTACTGGCTCTATGGCTCTTTGTGGGGAGGATTCAGAAAAGGGACAATGGCCTCTGCCTAATTTTCTGTCAGGAAGAAAGCTGTGCCCTAGCTCCTGCATGAATGCTGGACACTTCAGTATCTCCCTGCATGCCACTGTTGCCTTTCAAGCTGCTACCTTGCTGCTGGAGCTTAGAGGGAGTGAGTTGGAGTAAGTCCATGTATGGGTTCTTTAAGAGGAACTGCTTGGGAGTTTCTTCCACCCACTCAGTCCTTGCTGTTTTTTGCAGCCAGAGTTATAGAGACTTACCTTCCTGGCACTGTAACCCTGGGCTTGGTGGCCTGGTGTGGGGCTGGGACTCTTTGTTCCCAAGGTATCCCTCCCAAATTTTTATCCACCAAATGTGGATGTGGGACCAGTCCATTCTGTATCTTTGCCCCTCTTACTAGTCTGGATGGATGTGGTTTCTTTAATTCTCTAGTTCTCAGGCTTATAATTCATTTCTAATAGTTCTGAGTGTTGGTTGTTCTGAGTTTTAGTTGTAATTTTGACATGGTTGTGAGGAGGTGAGCCATGTTTTTTACCTATGCCCCCATCTTGACTGGAATAAACTATCTAAATTTTAGAAGACTCTTACGTATTTTCTCTGGAGGAATAAGACAATGCCTAATGCACGTTTTGGATAGTTAGTCCCTGAAAAAAAAAAAAGATGATTACAGTTGGGTTTTTCCCCTAGTTTTTCAAAGAATACCTTAAATATTTTTGTTCATGTTTTTAAAAAATGAAAACCCATATTTACCTCTTTGTGCTAAGATATTTGCACATTTCTTTATATTTACCTCAACAAAAAGAATTAAAATTAAAAAAGTTCTAGATCTAGAAAAAAATTAAAATAATTTATTGAAGCTTTGAGAATAGAATGATTAAGAAAATAATGTTTTTATTGGGTTTGTAAACTACTATCTATGTGATAGTAAAGATAAACCTTGCGAAATGAAAATAAACACATTTAACTTGTTTACAAATGTATAAATATGCATTGTAGTATATTATTTGATGTTTTAAATTTACATGTGTTTGGTAACTAAACTCTAATTTTGCCTAAGCTTGTATTAATTTCCTTTTACCTCAAAATGTGTATATTGTTTTGAATTTCATATTAAAATGAAATTATTCTTCAGGCATAGGCATAGATAATTAGCTGTTTCTCTTCCTTTTTAAATGGCCGTCTCCTCTCCTGGCTGGTTTTGGTGGCAGCTGTTCAGCACAGCTGGGCCTGCCCCTGGGCCCCTTTTTGAGAGCACGATACTCTGTGTCCCCTGGAAGCCTGTTATTGGTCTTTTTGTTCCTTTCTGGGCACTGCTCTGGTGACGGAGGGTGCATGCTCTCAAAGGGGCTGTGAATGTGTAGGCTTTCTTGAGGGTGATGTGAACAGGAATTGGACAAATATAAGAGAAGTTTCCTAGCGAGAGAACTATTGGACTAGAGGAATTATAAAAACGGAGATAAGAGGAAACTAGCTGGGTACTAATATTCAGATTTTGATTTTTATCTTACAATTTGAGATGGTTATATAACATTACCACATACTTTTCCAAGGTTTACAACTATTTTTTTTTCTACAGGAAATTTTTTTCTACAGGATTTTAAATGTGTTTATCAATTATAATATGTTTTTAAATCTTTTTTAATATCCCCAAATTTTTAAAATAGTATCTGGTTTTAAAACTCCTCTGTAGGTTAGCCACCCTTTTGCAGTCTGCCGTGGATGCTAACATGAATGCGCTTCGGGTGTGGGGAGGAGGAATTTATGAGCGTGATGAATTCTATGAACTCTGTGATGAACTCGGAATAATGGTGAGTTTATTCCATAATGTGTTACTGTATGTGTTCTGAGAGGGTGAGATCGCTTATTCCTTCCTTTCTCAGACTCAGGAATGATGTTCCATTTTTTGCAAAAGAATAAATGGCATCTTAAGAATCTAGAGCTATAGTTGATAGCGAATATCATTATTATTTAATTATTTTTAACTCATAGTCATTCTCTATAGTAGTTGTGTGTAAGTGTATAGCTATCTATATCTTCTTTGTAATATGACAGTATGCATAAAAAAGAAAAGAAAATATTTAAAATTTTTAACTGTAAGGAGGCTAACAAGCCCTAGAGAGAGAGAAAATAATAAAATTAAATCAAGTAAAGATGTGCTTAATGTTTTTAATTCCTTCCAACGTGCTTTGTGTTAGTGAGGGTTAAGCAAAGGAAGTTTATTTTTAGTGCTAGTATAACAGTTATAAAATACAAAGCTCTCCATAGAAGAGTAGTACTTATAAAAATATTGATAATGCTGATGGTCATGATGATGTGACAGGTTTCTATAATATTTGTTGAGTGCCAGGCATTGTTCTCACTGTTCTGCCTCTATTATTTTATTTCATCTCCATGCCCATTCTATGGGGTACTTATTGTTGTTCTATGTCCCCATTTTACAGATGAGGAGACTGACCTGTGCAGAGGTTGAATAACTTACCCACACTCAGTCCGTGGGGCTATGGTGGGATCCAGGCTCCAGCTCAGGCCCACTGATTTGGGGCCGTGTTCTTGGCCACTGCATTAATGACAGCCTTCCTAGGAATGAGCTAATGTGGTTTCAGTACTAAAATGTCCGCATAGTAATTTTTGGCCATGAAAACGGAATTCCTTTATCAACAACTTATGTTTCTTAATAGTCTGGTCCATCTCTTGATATCAAATTCCCAGTGAAACTTAGAGTGAATTAGGAGTGAGGTGGGACTGGGTGGAGGGGGAGCTTCATTTTGAATTTTGTATCCCCTTCAACACACTATTTCCTTATGAATTCTCCTTTCCTCTCTTTCTTTCCTGCCTACCTCACATTTTTCTCTTCTCAGGTTTCCTTGCAGTTCTGTGCAGTTCTGGAAAGCCGTGGGGTCTGTCAGTGCCTCTCCCAGTGTCTCGCACAGAGTAGCGCTCGAATGGCCACACTCCTCAGGCAAACTTGGTTTTGTGTGAAAGATAATCCCCATAGTCCAGAGTGAAGAATTTCTTTCTATGTGCTTTATTGCCTTTTATTTGATTTGCTAGGTATGGCAGGATTTTATGTTTGCCTGTGCCCTTTATCCAACTGATCAGGATTTCATGGATTCAGTGAGAACAGAAGTTGCTCACCAGGTACGTTATTACCATTCCAAGAAGAAGGAAAATGCTTATGTTTTAGTTTTGCTTTTTGTTAAACCTCTCCACGGTTCTTTTTGTTGCTCTCTTTACTAAATCCCATGAAAAATCACAGTCAGGTAAAAGACTTTCCAGGTGATTCCATTCAGTCTCACGGCTTTATCACCTTATAACTCTCAGATTTATCAGCTGTCCTGACTTCTCAGCTGAATTCCTGATGCATATATCCCGCTGCCAACTGGTGCCTCTACTTGGAGGTTTAATAGTCATCCCAAATGTAACATGTCCAAACCAAGCTTATATTACCTTCTGCGAACTCACTTTTCCTAGTTTTTTAAAAATATTTTATTTATTTATTTTTAGAGAGAAGGGAAGGGAAGGAGAGAGAGAGGGAGAGAAACATCAATGTGTGGTTGCCTCTCACACAGCCCCCACTGGGGACCTGGCCTGCAACCCTGGCATGTGCCCTGACTGGGAATCGAACCGCAATCCTTTGATTCATAGCCCGCACTTGATCTACTGAGCTACAGCAGCCAGGGCAACTTTTCCTAATTTTTAATGATTGGCAATGCCAGTCTGAATTTCATAGGCCAAAAAATTTAAAGTGATTCTTCACTCTTGATTTCTTTTGCATCCCACATATACACTCTTACATTTATGTTTACAGATCTGCAAATGCAAGGAAGTGATTATATCCTAGCTCCATCCACTGAAAAGGCCTAGAAACAATGAACAACTAGTAATATTGAGCATCCTTACATGAAATAATATTTCCAATTAAGAGAAGGGCTTCTCAGAGAAATGGCTGATTTCAGGTCTGGCACAGGAAATACACAGATAGATTATCCTGGAATATTTTGACACACAGATAGCAAGGAAGCCATAATAAATATGCCAAAAGAACTTTGATGAGACTCCAACCAACCAAAAGTGGGCCAATTTGAGGTTCAATAAAGATAAGAATGTCAGTGGATTGAAATCCATCAAGTGTGTTGAAATAAATGAGATTTTAATTACAGTGGAGGTGTAGTTGCATGAAAAACCAAAAGAAATGCGAGATTACTCTAACACTCAAGATAGCGGTTACTTCGAAAGGAGGAGAGGCCTGATTGGGAAGGGGGGCCTGTGAGGGCTTCTAGGGTGGTTGGTAAAGTTTTCTTTCTCGGTCTCCTTGGTGGTTACAGACTGATTGCCTTTAATAATTTACTATGCCATAATTTATTTTCTTTATCTGTGTTTTATTTTTTAAAAAAGGTTTAAAAAGTGCAAATGGAATCATCCCTTGCTCACAGTCCTTCAGATAAAATCAAAGACCCCCAGCAGGCCCTCTCCTGCCCCTGCCTGCCTCTGCACCACATTAAACAGCATCTCCCCATGCCGTCTGGACCAGTACACCATCCCCATCACATTCCCTTGGAGACCACCTCGCTCATTCTCTTTTGTCCCTCTTTCCTTGAGCATGGCTTTCTCTGGGAAAGACCTTCGTACATGTGCAAATCTAAATCAGGTCATTTGCGTTTGTGACACACATCCCACTTTGAATTGCTTGTTCAAATTTTGTCACCCCTACAAGGCTGTAATCTCCCTGAGCTCGGCCCTTGTTCCCCTCTGTATCCCCACTCCCTGGCTGGATTATTCATCAGGTAGATGGATGGATGAATGAATAACTTTTAAAGTGTTAATCATAGTTAATAGGTTGCAAACATTTCAGTTTTATCTTTAATTTTCTTTCATGCAAATAATTAAAATATATCTATGTGCTTTCAATTCTTTTATTTATTATTAATAAGAAGACAGCTTTTTGTGCAGACTTTGTTCACATATTACAGTAAAGCTTACCATAAAATTCCAGGTCAGTTTGAAGGGTGTTGCAGAGTCACTGAAGGTTTTGCCTCTTCAGGATTTGTGTTTGTGTTTTCATCAGTACCACAAACATGCCAGTCACCATTGGTAGCGGCCCTCTCTTACCTGGGCATGTATAGAGGCAAATAAAGAAGATACTGTTTAAGAGGCTGCTTTGGAAAAACACAAATGCTCACCTTTTTAAAGAGAAATCTGTCTCTTTAATTCTTAATGCATTTCTATATCGTGAATATATTGCCTAGTATCTTGAGAGGAGACCACAGTAGAAACATCAGCTGGGACCCATCACTGTAATCACCCATAACAGAGAAAGAGAAGCTGCAAATACTGATGAGGTTATATTGCTAAGAGAAGTTCCAAAAGAATTTTTCTAGACCATTGACTCACTCTGTTGTTCATCGCCCTCTTCTAGTTGGTACATCCCCCGATGTGTCAGAAGAACTGGGTCATTTTGCCTTTACGTAGGGCTGGCCCACAGTGAGCCCAGGTCATGCTGACTTCAATTCTTAAGACTGGCAGGGTTTTAGATAGATTCATTAATGTAGTCTTAGTTGATTTCCTTTTACATGACATTGATACTTCAGGTAACACCCTCTTGATGTCGTAATCATTTTCTTCTTTAGACTATTCCATACATTTGTGTTTAACTTCCAGAGTATCTCTGATACTCATTTGCTTTGTAAAACCCTCTCTAATCCTTATGGTTTTTTGACATGGTAGAGATTGTGTGGGGATCCCGATACCTCTTTCAGCGGAAGTGTTTGTTCTGCCTCATTTGTTTCTTCACACAAGCTCCAGCTTGCTCTTGAGACAACTAACCCCTGTAATGTAATGTGATTATCTCCTGCATTCTGTATTTCTTAGAACCTTGGTGTAAGTCAGATAAAAAGATGAGGTTGGTATGTTTTTCTTGTTTAGTAAAAGGGATCATATTTTCTTCAGTTTTTATACAGCAGGGGAGAGAAGCCCTATCATATTGGTACTTATAAAATCTAGATAAAAGGAATCTCAGAGATTTCTTAAAATACATTTCCACAGGTAAAGTTACTAGCCATTTTCTAATGGGTTTTCTGGCACATAAAAACTTTTGTGCAGAAATTCAATGGTTATAATTTTATGAATATTATAATTCTGAGTTTTTATGTTGAGCATTTGAAAATTATTTTATGTTTTCTTAAATTTTAGATCAGGAGACTGAAATCTCATCCCTCCATTATCATTTGGAGTGGGAATAATGAAAATGAAGCAGCACTGATGATGAACTGGTACAGCATAGACTTCCAACACTTGCACACCTATATCAATGATTATGTGAAACTGTATGTGAAGAACATTCGAGAAGTCGTCTTGGCAGTAAGTAATGGTTTCTAATGCAGTAGAAGTTCAGACCTGTTTTAAAAATGGATCAGTTTGAGTATTGGTGTAGTATATTTTTATGCACTTTATTTTAGGGCAACCTTCAACAATATCATTTTAATGCAGAGTAATCCATTGTAATGCTGCAGCCTGTGGAAGGATTCCAGGGTTTGGACTTCTTTAAGAATTAACGTATTTGTGGAACTCACCATACATGCACTAATATTGTGCTTACAATTGCAGCTTGTCACAGACAATTCGGAGCTCATCTGTGGGTTCCCAAAGGTTGCAATTCTATATATTAGATGGTATGTTGATGTGTCACTTCTTTGTAAAAATTTTTATTGTATTTTTTCCATTACCATTTAGCCCCCTTACACCTCTCTCCCCATCACAGTCACTGTTGCCCATGTCCATGAGTCCTTTTTCCTTTTTACTCAATTCCTCCATCCTCTAACCACCGCCCGGTCCCCACCTCCCTGTCCCCAACACCTTAGCTGTCAGCCTGCTCTCTGTCTGTGAGTCTGCCTCCATTTTGCTTGTTAGTTCGGTTTGTTCATTAGATTCCACATATGAGTGAAACCATGTATTTGTCTTTCTCTGACTGGCTTATTTCACTTAGCATAATGTTCTCCAGGTCCATCTATGCTGTTGTAAAGGGTACCATTTTCTTCTTTTTTATTGCCAACTATTATTCCACTGTGTACATGTCCCATAGTTGTTTTATCTGCTCATCTACTGATGGACACTTGGGCTGCTTTGTATCGTGGTGATTGTAAATAATGGTGCTAGGATCATAGGGGTGCTTATGTTCTTTCAGATTAGTGTTTTGGGTCCCTTTGGATATATTCCCAGAAGTGGGATTGGTGGGTCAAAAGGCAGATCCATTTTTAACTTTCTGAGGTATGTCCATGCTGCTTTCCACAGTGGCTGCACCAGTCTGCATTTCCACCAACAGTGCAAAAGGGATCCCCTTTCTCCACATCTTTGCCAGCACTTGTTTGTTGATTTATTGATGATAGTCATTCTGAGAGGAGTGAGATGATATCTCATGGTTTTAATTTGCATTTCTCTGATGATTAGTGATGTTGACCATCTGTTCATATATCTGTTGGCCATCTGTATGTCCTTTTTGGAGAAGTGTCTCTTCAGGTCCTTTGCCCACTTTTTAATTGGATTGTTTATTGTTTTGGTGTTGAGTTTTGTAAATTCTTTATAATTTTTGGATATTAATCCTTAATCAGATGTATTGGAGAATATGTTCTCTCATTCTAAAGGATTGTCTTTTTATTTTGTTGATGTTTTCCTTTGCTGTGCAAAAACTTTTACGTTTGATATAATCCCATTTGTTTATTTTTTCTTTTGTTTCTCTTGCCTGGGGAGATATATCAGATAAAATATTGCCATGAGTAGTATCTGAAATTTTACTGCCTATGTTTTCTTCTAGGATTTTTATGGTTTTGGGTTTAATATTAAATCTTTAATCCATTTTGAGTATTCTTGTGTGTGATGTAGGAAGGTGGTCTAGCTTCATTGTTCTGCACATATCCATCCAGTTTTAAAAGTATATTAAGATAGTGAATTTTGCAATTTAATTTTCTAATGATAATCTGCTCCAAGTAAAAGCTTTATATAGTAAATATGCTTTTTCTCTTTTACTCTATGCCATACTTGGTTTGCTCATATTTTAGTTAGAATTAAAAATTCATATTCACAAGTGAAATGGGTCTCTGGTAAGCACTGTAAACTCAAATGCTTAGAGGAATCAATTTTCTTTCTAAACTGAGTAAAGTAGAGTAGATGATGCTCACAAAGAAAGAAGAGGGGACTGTGGTAATAGAAGAATTGGATGTTGGGTCTCATTCCATATTTAAAATGTTACCTATACATAATCATTGATAAGATAGATAGCCCATAGAACTCAGCTGGTAGCATTTTGTATTTGTGTGTGTGTTTGTACTCACCTCACAGAATGAATTAGGAGGCTTTTTTTAATGTGTAGGAACAACTTATTTATTTATTTACAATTTTTTAAGTTTCTCTATGTGGAATGGTTGATCTTGAGCCTGCAGGGAGCAAGCTGGCCTCAGACTTCTCCAAGTCCACTTTTCTTTGCCTCCAATTCTTATGTGTCCAAAAATAAATGCATAGGGACAATTTAAATAAAATAAAGATTATCAGTTTTATTGAGACAAGTTTACCCATAAAACAGGGCCCAATATCTTTTGGGGGGCATACATTCCTTCCCCATATATTTAATTTCTCTTATGGTTATTATCTAATGTGGGTTTATAACTTCTGGAACTATGAACATCTGTGCTTTCTAGGAACATAGTGTTTCTTCCAGAATTTAAAAGTTCCTGTGTAAGGAGACATGCTGTCATTTATAGTATGTTAGCTGGGATCAGCTGTGTAGACTGAGACCACAGGATTGTCAATGAAAGGAATGTTTGGGTGTGGAAGTCACTCTCTTCCTTGTGCATGTGTTTGTATGTACTTTGTGTGTGTGTGTGTATGTGTGCACACACACATCTACTGTGGATGTCTTCAGTTATCCCTGAAAGCAAATACCCCAGCCAGAAAATTTCCATAGGCAGGAAAAATAAGGGACACAGCTGACTTAACTTTGCTATAGATATTATAGGTATATCTTTTCTTCTTCCTTTTCCTCTTTTACCTCTTCCTCTTCTTCTTCTTCTTCTCCTTTTCCTTATTTTCATAAGAGAGCACTAGAGATTCTTTTTACTTTTTTTTAAACTCCTTTCACCCATTTCACTTACCCCTATACCCTTCACTTCTGGCAACCACCAATCTGTTCTCTATATATATGAGCTTGTTTTTTTAAAGATTCCACATATAAATGAGATTGTGTGGTGTTTGTCTTTTTCTGTCTGACTTATTTCACTTAACATAATGCTCTCAAGGTCCATCCATGGTATCACAAATGGCAAGGAATTGAAAACCTCTTAGAAGTAGTAATGATGGAAAACTTCCCAAATTTGGTGAAGGAAATAGACACAGAAGTCCAGGGAGCACTGAGAGTCCCAAGGAAGATAAACTGAAGAGGTATACCCCAAGATACAGCATTATTAAATTGGCAACAGTTAAAGACAAAGAGAGAACCTTAAAAACAGCAAGAGAAAAGCAGGTACCTACAAGGGAGCTCCCATAAGACTGTCAGTTGATTTCTCAACAGGAACTTTGCAGCTTATAAAGGATTGACAAGCAAGGACCTACAGCCAAGATTACTCTACCCAGCAAAGCTATCATTTAGAATCAAAGGACAGAAAAAGTGCTTCCCAGACAAGAAAAAGCTAAAGGAGTTTATCATCACCAAAGCAGTATTAGAATAATTGTTAAGGTGTCTTCTAGAAGAAGAAGGAGAAGGAGAAAGAGAAGGAGGAGAAAACAATATTAATAATGAAATGGCAGTAACTACATACCTATCAATAATTGCTTTAAATGTAAATGGATTAAATGCTCCAATTAAAAACACAAGGTGACTGGATGGTTAAGAAAACAAGACCTATGTATATGCTGTCTATAAGAGACCCACTTCAGATCAAAGATACACACAGAATGAAAGTAAAGGGATGGAAAAAGATATTTCAGGCAAATGAAAATGGGACAACAGCTGGGGTAGCAATACATACATCAGAAAAAATAGACTTAAAACAAAGGCTATAACAGGAGACAAAGACCCAGCAATTCTAAGTATTTATACAAAGAAAACCAAAATGCTAATTAAAAAAGACAATGCACTCCTATGTTTAACACAACAATATTTACAATGTCAAGATATGGAGCAACTTAAGTATCCATCAGTAGTGAATGGATAAAGAAGATATGGTACATGTATACAATGGAATATTACTCAACCATAAAAGGAATGAAATTTTGCCATTTGTGACATGGGTGGACCTAGAGGGTATCATGCTAAGTGAAATAAGTAAGACAAAGATAGACAAATACCCTATCATTTTACTTATATGTGGAATCTAAAATACAAATGAAACAAAACAGAAAGACTCATCAATACAAAGAATACTTTGATGGTTGCCAGATGGGAGATGTTGAAGAGATGAATAAAAAAAGATGTACAAATTGCCAGTTATAAGAACAGTCATGGGGCCCTGGCTGGTGTGGTTCAGTGGATTGAGTGCTGGCCTGTGATCTGAAGGGACGCCATTTCAATTCCCAGTCAGGGCACATGCCTCACTTTTGGGCCAGGTCCCCAGTTGGGGGCGTGCGAGAGGCAGCCAATTGATGCAATCTCTCACACATCAATGTTTCTCTCTTTTTCCCTCCCTTCCCCTCTCTCTAATAATAAATAAATAAGCAAATAAATAAATAAATAAATTTTAAAAAAGAACAGTCATGGGGATGTAAAGTACAACATAGGGAATGCAATCAATAATATTATAATGAGTATGTATGGTGTCAGATGGGTTATTAGACGTATCGGGGTGCTCACTTTACTTTGTAAGTTATATAAATATCTAATCACTATGTTGTATACCTGAAACTAATCACTATGTTGTATACCTGAAACTAATATTGTAAGTCAACTGCAGCTGAAACATAAAAAAATTTATTTGAAAGTAAAATTCTGTAAGTAAATGCTAAAGTAGAATTTGCTATATATAATATATGAATCTGTTGGTGTGTTGTATAGGGGCAAATGTAGAGGAAAGAGCTGGTTTCTAACTCTGCTTAGGGTGGTTCTCTTTGCACCATTCTTTGTTTAATATGCGTAGTGTTCTTGTATTCAGTACATGCATGCACATTATACCTTAATACAAACTGGCTTTTTTTTCCCTTTTGTTTTCAGGGAGAGGAAGCAGCATTTTTGCTTGTTTTTGAAGTAATGCCTTCAAAAGTCTAACTTTTTAAAAGCTTTAATGTTTGACTTGTGATTTAATAATCTGATTATATTTACAATTTTTATCTATATTTAGATGTTTTAAGTATTTGGCTATATCCTGAAGTAATTTGAAACAGGTATATTTAAAAGAATGCTATGTGATTCTGGTAACCAAATATGCCCAGTTTCTGGCACTATTATGTGAAGAAACTTTAGTGAGAATACCTGGAAAACATAAGTTTAAATTTTTAGCTTATCTGATATGCTAAGTCATGTGTTATAAAGAATTTTTCTATGCATAAACTGTAGTAGTTTAAGCTTTAATTAATATTCACAGAATATTTATTTTATAGTTTTTTAACTGACAGTATTATGTTTCTCATAGCTGATGGATTTAAGAAATGGGTTTTCATAGCTGAGGATTTTCATCTCATAGCTTAATTATTAAGTGGTTATGACTCCTAAGTCCTGGCTGGCCACTACATGCCTATGTAATCTTGGGCAAGTCACTGAACCTCCACTTTCCTGTCTGTAAGATTGAGTTAACAAAAGGGAGTCACTCTTAAGAATTATTATGTGGATTAAGTGAGATGATGAGTGGAAGGTGCATTACACAGATTCTGGCACACAGTAGACTTTTAATTAATGCTAGTCATCATTACCATCCTTTGCTGGTTTTGCTACATAAGATAGATCTTCAGATGGTTACAAACTTTAATCTCTAGTATTAGCACTACATTCTTGAACTTGAAAATATTAGCTTCGATGTGCCACTGTGTCTCCATCTTTGAAATGGAAACATGATGCCTTCCTCATAAGAGATCTATGTATTTTAAAATGATTGAACAATAAAGCATGTTTGCCAATTTCTTTGAAGATGGACAGGATTAAGTGCTAATAGTCATTACTGTTGTTATTTCTATCAAAGCATCTGGCATTTAAGGAAAAGGATCATAAATGGACCTATCCACACACTAATTATAATAATTAGTTTCCTATTGTACATCATACTTTTAAAATTATAGTCATTCTCTTGCTTTATCTTATGGTTTCTTTTGGTCTGAACAAGCATTTAAGGTTATGACCTAGAAAGAAGTCATCTGTGAGACAGACTAAAAATCAGACCTCAAGAGGAAACGATACAAAAATGGGAAGAAACCGAAGTTCATGATCTGGGGTGGAAACTTTTAGGGAGAGACTCTTAGTAATTTTACTGACTGGCTCATGTTACCAAATTGTTCAAGAGTCTGGAGGAATGGAGAGAAATTACTCAAGCTTGATTGATTACGGCTAATTGGTCAGCCTTCTCCATTTTTCCTTCAAAGCCATTATAAAGGGATAGTGTTTAAAATTTAAGAGTACCACAATCTTACCATGCTTTTTAATGTTTTAAATTCAACCAACATCTGCTGAGTGCCTATAACTAGTAGCAAAGCCTCATTCCCAATGCTATGAGGAAATATTTTCCTCATGGACTTGTAGTCTGCCCTTAGGGGAAACATGGGAAGAAGCACTACAAGGCAGAGTGAAAGAAGTGCTATGAGAAACGGAGGTCCAGATGGTGGGAACTATGTGGAAGAATCATTATCTTTAAATGGAAGGACCTAGGAAGACTTTTAAGTAAAAGATGACATTCAAACCAACCCTTAAAGGTGGGTAGAATTTGAGGCAAAGGTTTATTTAGTAGGCTTTTAGGTCGTAAGAACAGTGTGAATAAAGGTAAAAAGTTGTGAAAGTGTATGGGGAGCAGCACGCAGTGCACAGTGTTTGAAGCAAAGAACTCCTGATTTAGTGTTGGAAAGTCAAATATGGAAAAGGCAGCTTGAAAACAAATCTTAAAAAAACTTGCAATGTTATGGAGTTGGGCTTTATTCAGTAGACAGTAGGAAGCTAGTGGACATTTTGGAGGAGGGGAGGAACTTTGTCTGATCCATTCTGGAAAGTATCTTTACTAGCAGAGAATTAAAGAGGCGAGAGATTCCTAGGTGAGGAATCCAGTTATAAAAAGCAGGAATTCTCAATTATCGAGAATAATAGATGCTAGATATTGATATATTAATTATGATTATCACATTGATTAATCTTATTGTAATATAGCAATAATATAAGTGCCTTATAGAATTTATTTATTTAATTTTTACAACCACCCTGGAATGTAAGTAATATAAATCTTTGTTTTAGAGGTGAAGACATTGGAGGGCTACAAAGATTAGTTGTTCAAGATCCTATTGGTATAGGTAGTGGGGTCCAGTGAGGTGGGACTGGAAATGAGGTGATGGAAAAATATTTAAATTCAGAGTGACTGAATGTGGGAGGTAAAGAGAGAGAGGGAGAAATTGAAGATGACTCTTCTTGGGTACCCTTACTGAAGGTAGGAACTATAATCGAATAAGTTTGTGAATAATAAATAAGGAATTCTTCTTTGAAAGGTTGGATTTGAGATGCTGGCAGGACTACCCTGGTGGAAGTGTGGAGCTGGTTATTGGGAGTAGATTGTGGAGGTGAAATAGTCTGGCGGTAATCTGGAAATTTGGTGAGAAGGGACGCCTTAGGAGAGGGTGCAGACAAGGAGAAGCTGAAGAGAGAGTGCTGTCATCTGAGAAGAGGAGAAATGGGGAAGGAAGAATTGGAAAGGTCTGGGGAAACCAAAATGTGAAAGAGTAGTGAATAAGAACCGCAGGATGGAGGGAACTTAAGAAACAATGGGTGGGAAAAAAGAAGGCCCTGGCCAGGTGTTCAGTTGGGTAGAGCCTCGTCCCGATATACCAAGGTTGCAGGTTTGATTCCCCGTCAGGGCACATAGAGAATCAACCAATGAATGCATAGATAAGTGGATCAACAAATTGATGTTTCCCTCTGTTCCCCACACACACTCTCTTTCTGTCTCTCTCTTCCTTTCCTGTCTTTTCTCTCTCTAAAAATCAATCAATAAAAAAATAATAATGGGTGGTAAATAGGTCATTGACCAGAGAGGGAAGAGTGTGGGATTTTTGCTTTTTTTGGTAAGCAGAAGTCCATGGGCAGTTTTTGAAAAACAAAACAAAAACCAATTTATGTCAAGTAGAATGACCAGGAACTTAATGTCAGGGGCTGAGGGATGAGTGCATGGTAGAAATCTGCTGGAGTGCAGGGGACAAGGGGATTCTTTATTAGGTGAGAGAAGCCCTTAGGCTGAGGGAATAGGGCAGTAGAGGGAAATTTTATTTTTTTTAAGAGTAAATGATAATTTATTGGCTATACTTCCAGAGTTAAATAAAGAGATGACCAGAAGACAGACAGGGAAGTGGCAAAAAAAAAAAAAAAAGGAGTAAGAGTTGGGTTTTTGTTTTTTGTTTTTTTTTTAATGACAGAAGAGAAACAAGAAAAAAAAATGGATGGGAACACCCTAAAAAGTAAAATCTAGTAGAGAAAAGTTGAGAAAACTATTTTTTAAAATTATTTTATTGTTGTTCAATTACAGTTGTCTGCATTTACCCTCCTCCACTCCCCACCACCGCAGCCAAACCCACATCCCTCCCTCCCTTGCTTCCACCCCCTCCCCACCCCCCCAGTTGGTTTGGTCCCTTTATAGTTGTCCCTGAAAACCCTTCCCCTATTGTCCCCTCCCACCTCCCCTCTGGTTACTGTCAGATTGTTTTTAATTTCAATGTCTCTGGTTATATTTTGCTTGCTTTAAGAAAATTATTTTCTGATAATCTATTTCTCAGGGAGGCCTTAGTGGCATTCTATAATATGTTTTATTTTTCCAGAGAGCCCTGTACTTTTCCTTGAAAACATTCATCAGACTTACTACACTTGTTCAGCATCTGGTTTCACCACTAGATTGCAATCTACTCCTTTATTATTTAAAAAATTTTTTTCCAAATATATTTTATTGATTATGCTATTATAGTTGTCCCATTTTCCCCCCTTCATTCCCCTCCACCCTGCACACCCCCGCCCACCCACATTCCCTGCCTTTAGTTCATGTCCATGTGTCATAAGTTCTTTAGCTTCTACATTTCCCACACCATTCTTGCCCTCCCCCTGTCTATTTTCTACCCACCATCTATGCTACTTATTCTCTGTAGCTTTTCCTCCTCTCTCCTCCTCCCACTCCCCTGTTGCTAACCCTCCATGTGATCTCCATTCCTGTGTTTCTGCTCCTGTTGTAGTGGTTGCTTAGTTGGCTTTTGTTTTAGGTCTGGTTGTTAATACCTGTGAGTTTGCTGTCTTTTTACTGTTCATATTTTTTATCTTCTTTTTCTTAGATAAGTCTCTTTAACATTTCATATAATAAGGGCTTGGTGATGATGAACTCCTTGAACTTGACCTTATCTGAGAAGCACTTTATCTTCCCTTCCATTCTAAATGACAGCTTTGCTGGATAGAGCAATCTTGGAAGGAGGTCCTTGACTTTCATGACTTGGAATACCTCTTTCCAGCCCCTTCCTGCCTGTAAGGTCTCTTTTGAGAAATCAGCTGACAGTCTGATGGGAACTCCTTTGTAGGTGACTCTGCCTTTATCCCTTGCTGCTTCTAGAATTCTCTCCTTCATTTTTATCTTGGCTAATGTAATGATGATGTGCCTTGGTGTGTTCCTCCTTGGGTCCAACTTCTTTGGGACTCTCTGAGCTTCCTGGACTTCCTGGAAGTCTATTTCCTTTTACAGATTGGGGAAGTTCTCCTTTATTATTTGTTCAAATAAGCTTTCCACTTGTTGCTCTTCCTCTTCCCCTTCCGATACCCCTATAATTCAGATGCTGGGACGTTTAAAGATGTCCTGGAGGTTCCTAAGCCTCTCCTTATTTTTTTGAATTCTTGTTTCTTCATTCTTTTCTGTTTGGTCGTTTCTTTCTTCCTTCTGGTCTACTCCACTGATTTGAGTCCCAGTTTTCCTCCCATCTCTATTGGTTCCCTGTGCACTTTTCTGCATTTCACTTATTGTAGCCTCCATTTTTTCATCTAATTTGTGAGCAAAATCAACCAATTCTGTGAGCATCTTGATCACCAGGGTTTTGAATTGTGCATCTGATAGGATGGCTATCTCTTCGTCACTTAGATAAATTGGCTCTGGGGCTTTGATTTGTTCTCTGGTTTGAGCCATTTTTGTTTCTGTTTTTTTTTTTGTTTGTTTGTTTTGGTTTAGTTGTGGCTGTTATGTAGGGATGGGCGGAGCCTTAGGTGTTCCCCAGGGCGGGACAGCCCAGTCGCTGGGTAGTGACGCTGTTCGTGGGGGTGGGGTTCGAGAGGGAACAATGGCTCTTGCTCTGCTCACTCTCGGATTCCAGTCCCTTCCGCTGCTTCCCCTTTGCCTGGATTATCTGCACGCAAATGTGGGACCACCCGGTCAGCCAGCCACCTTACGTGGCCTCACTGGGTCTGCACAGTTGCCACCGTGTGCCCGGGGTCTGCTAGCCACTGCCTGTGCTCCTGGGATCTGCCAGCTGCTGCTGCCTGCATGCCCAGTCCACACCTCCACTTTGTCCTGCCGGGACTCCGCCCCTCTTACAGGTCTGGATGAATGGTTGTTGGACTTCCGAACAGTTCAGTTTTCCATGATTTCTGGTTGTTTTTTTGTTTCTAAATCTTTGTTGTCCTTAATTTTGGTTGTGAGAGGAGGCACAGTGTGCCCACCTACGCCTCCATCTTGGCCGGAAGTTCCACAATCTACTCTTTTAAAAGGTCAGTCAGATGTCTGTCCTATTCCCTGCTGAGCCTCCAGTACATAGAAAGAACTGCATGCCTGGCACATAGCAGAGCTCCCAAGAGATTTCATGTGTTAATATTGGACAACATCACAGATTTTCTCTCTGTTTTTGTGGTGTTGCAAAATGCTGATACACAATAAACACTTCACATGTACTTGCTAAATGAATGATTCTTCTCAGTGAAATAGGAAGTGGGTTCATCTTTTGAGATGATAATAACTAAAGTACTTTGAGTTCTTCCTGGGTGCTAGGCACTGCATTAAGTAGTTTTTTGCTAGCTGCTGTAGGAAATAAACCACAGAGTTGCAGTGGTTTGCATAACAGAAGTTCTTACTCACTAACTATAAAATGGCTCCTTCTGATGGGACAGGCAGCTATCCTCCTGTCAGAGACATAGATTCCTTCCAGTTTCCAGTTCCACCATCTCCTAGGCCCTGCGATGGGGGAGAGGATGAGAATAAGTCACCTGGCCCCACAGGGGCTAGTATGCCACTTCCTAGGGACAACTCTACATATTATGGAAATGGGAATGCAAATTTTGGTGGACACTTAGCCATCTCTTCCACACATGTGCTTCTTACCTTTTACAGTGGCCCTAGGAAGGAGGCACTATTATCCCCACTTCACAGACAAGGCTACAGAGGCTTACACCTGTCCCGAAACACTAAGGCTCTGATTTGGGATTTAAACTTTGGTCTATCAGACCTGGTAGCCTCTATTCTTTTTTAAAAATATTATATTTTTTGATGAATATGTGAGAGGGGAATAGAGAGAGAGAATATATTCATTTGTTGTTTCCAGTATGTGCCCTGACCTGGGATTGATCCCACAACCTTGGTATATTGGGACAATGCTCTAACCAACTGAGCTACCTGGCCAGGACACAATAGTTTTTATTTTTAACCACTAGGACCAGTGTTTCTCAAGTGGAAGCAATTTTGTCCCCAAAATACAAGAGGACATTTGGCAAAGTCTTTATTATTGTTTCTTTTTTTTGCAGGGGAGGGGGAGGTGCTACTGACATCTAGTGGGTAGAGGCCAGGAATGCTACTAAACATTCTAGAATGAACAGGACACCCCTCACCCCCAACATACATATACAAAACAAAAAATTACCAGGCCTGAAATGTCAATAGTGCCAAAGTTGAGATATTCTGAACTAGACATTACCCATCATGGTAGAAAGTAAGGTCAAAGCAAGACATGACTGAAAAAGATTAGGAACAGGTGCTGTGAGGAATAAGCTAAATGTTAATTATGAAAAGGGTATAAAGGATTGGCAAATAGCAGAAAGGTGCCGGTGGTTGTTTAATGTGGAAGAAGGTAAATGGTTCTATTATTTTTCTATTGACTACTTGGCATTTCTGGGTCTTGATAGTATTTTTGAAGTTGTCTGTACTTCACTGGATGAAAATATTGTCCTTTAAACCATTTTGTTTCTGAACTCAGGAAGACAAGGCTCGTCCTTTTATCACATCCAGTCCTACAAATGGAGCCAAATCCGTTGCAGAAGGCTGGCTCTCTGCCAACCCATATGACAAGCATTTTGGTGATGTACATTTTTATGACTATACCAGCGATTGCTGGGATTGGAACATTTTCCCAAAAGCTCGATTTGCATCTGAATATGGATATCAGTCCTGGCCTTCCTTCAGCACATTAGAAAAGGTAAGCCACTCTAGATTTCACAGTGATTCAGAACGGTGGGCTGTGGGCATGTTCGAGACTACCTCCATAGTGGTTCAGAAAACCAAATGAAATCTGTTATTTTAAATTATGTTTTAGGAAGAGGGTAATAGAATATAACTTTTTTTTCTTTAACTTTTCGGGAGTTAAACTCTTGTAGTCATCATTTTAGGGATTATACCTTTTCTATGTTACTTTTAATTATGTTCCTGCAGGAGCACTTATAATTTAAATGGGAGCCAACGGCTGCTTAAACCTGCTTTATTATTGCACATGAAAATAACTCTCACTTGCCACTCTCTGTATATCCTACAACTTTTTAAAATCATTTACAGATATTCAGAATGGGATAGTTTACTACAGCAAGAGAAATGAATGTGATAAGTCTTTGTCTAATATCACATCACATCATTCATTTCTTTTCTCTCTTTCTTCCTCCTTCTTTTTCTTCATGCTGGTGTATTTGATTTTCAGTACGGCATTTCACTTTTTCTGTTCCTGATGATTAACTTTCATAGATGGATTCAGTTTTAGAGTTGTATATGTTCTTTTTAAAACAACTGCCGTGAAATGTGATTCGGTGACCATATAAGGCACCAATTTAACGTGCGCAGTTTAATGTTTTTCAGCATATTCCCAGAGCTGTGCGCCATCAGTATGATCTAGTTTTAGAACATTTCATCATCCCCAAAGAAACTTTTCACCCATGAGCAGTCACTGCCCACTTTCTTTGCCCCTCCCACCCCAGCTCTAGGCACTGTTAATCTGCTTTGCGTATCTGTATATTTGCTTGGTCTGCCCATTTCATATAATTGTAATAATGAAATACATGATTATTTGAGACTGACTTCTTTCACTCAACATAATTTTAAAAAAATATTTTATTGATTATGCTATTAGAGTCCCATTTTTTCTCCCCTTTATTTCCCTCCACCCTGTACCCATCTCCCACCAGCACTCCCATGCCTTAGTTCATGTCCATGGGTCATACATTTAAGTTCTTTGGCTTCTCCATTTCCTGTACTATTCTTAACCTCCCCCTGTCTATTTTCTACCTACCATTTATACTTCTTATTCCATATAACTTTTCTCTCATTTCCCCCCCTTCCGCTCCCCACTGATAACTTTCCATATAATCTCCATTTCTGTGAATCTGTTCCTGTTCTACTTGTTCACTTGGTTCATTTTTGTTTTTGATTTTTTTAGGTTAGGTTGTTGATAGTTGTGTTTGTTGTCATTCTACTGCTCATATTTGTGATCTTCTTTTTCTTAGATAAGTCCCTTTAACATTTCATATAATAAGGGCTTGGTGATGATGAACTCCTTTAACTTGACCTTATCTGGGAAGCGCTTCATTCACCCTTCCATTCTAAATGATAGCTTTGCTGGATAGAGTAATCTTGGATGTAGGTCCTTGCCTTTCATGACTTTGAATACTTCTTTCCAGCCCCTTCTTTCCTGTAAGGTTTCTTTTGGGAAATCAGCTGATAGTCTTATGGGAACTCCTTTGTAGGTAACTGTCTCCTTTTCTATGGTTGCTTTTAAGATTCTCTCCTTATCTTTAATCTTGGCTAATGTAATTATGATGTGCCTTGGTGTGTTCCTCCTTGGGTCCAACTTCTTTGGGACTCTCTGAGCTTTCTGGACTTCCTGGAAGTCTATTTCCTTTGCCAGATTGGGGAAGTTCTCCTTCATTATTTTTTCAAATAAGTTTTCAATTTCTTATTCTTTCTTCTCCTTCTGGCACCCCTATGATTTGAATGTTGGAACATTTAATGTTGTCCTGGTGGTTCCTAAGCCTCTCCTCATTTTTTTAAAATTCTTGTTTCTTCATTCTGTTCTGGTTGAATGTTTATTTCTTCTTTCTGTTCCAAATCATTGATTTGAGGCCCAGTTTCCTTCCCATCACTGTTAGTTCCCTGTACATTTTGCTTTATTTCACTTTGCATAGCCTTCACTTCTTCCTCTATTTTACAACCATTCTCATCCATTTCTGCGAACATCCTGATTACCAGTGTTTTGAACTGTGCACCTGATATGTTGGCTATCTCTTTATCACTTAGTTGTATTTTTTTTCAGGAGTTTTGATCTGTTCTTTTATTTAGGCCGTATTTTTTCATGTCAGCACACCTGTTACGTAGGATGGGGTGGAGCCTTAGGTGTTCACCAGGGTGGGTCAACCCCTGTCACTGGATGTGGCACTGTATGTGGGGGAGGGGTCTGAGATGGCACAGTGCAGCTTGCTTGGCTCTCAGCTGGCTTTCACTCACTTCCTCCTCTATAAGCAAAGTGGGCCCTTCTGTTGCTGATTCCTGGGTGGGTGACTTTGTGTACATTCTAGAACCCTGTGGGTCTCTCCAACTTACTCTTGTGTGAGGCTGGGAGTTTCTCCTCCTGCTGCAGCCCCCACAGGTTTTTTCAGTCAGAGGTTTCGAGGCTTTATTTCCCGGCACTAGAACCCTGTGTTGTGGGGCCTGTCTCACTCGCAAACATGGGACTGCCCACTCTGCCAGCCGCCAACTTGCCCAGTCCCCCAGCCACTGCTTTAACACAAGTCCTCTCCACCCCCTCCTATCAGTCTGGATGAATGTTTCTTCTTTAACTCCTTGGTTGTCGGACTTCCATACAGTTCAGTTTTCTGGCAGTTCTGCTTATCTTGTGTTTTTAAATTTGTTGTTGTCCTTATTTTGGTTGTGTGAGGAGGCAAAGTGTATCTACCTACACCTCCATCTTGGCTCACTGACTTAGCATAAATTTTTCAAAGTTCATCAATGTTGTATCATTTATTAGTATGTCACTTTATTTATTTATTTATTTATTTTTATTTTAATTGTTGTTCAGGTACAGTTTTCTGCCTTTTATCCCCATCCCAGCCCACCCCCCCAGCACTCCCCACCTCCCTCCCATTTCCACCCCACCTTGTTATTGTCCATGTGTCCTTTATACTTGTTCCTGCAAACTGTTCAACCTTTTCCCCTGAAATTCCCTCCCCTCTCCCCTCTGATCACTGTCAGCCTGTTCTCAATTTCAGTGTCTTTGGTTATATTTTGCTTGTTTATTTGTTTTGTTGATTAGGTCCCTGTTAAAGGTGAGGTCATATGGTATTTGTCTTTCACCACCTGGTTTATTTCACTTAGCATGATGCTTTCCGGTTCTATCCATGCTGTCACAAAGGTCAGGAGCTCCTTCTTTCTTTCAGCAAATGGGCAAAGGACTTGAATAGATACTACTCCAAGGAGGACATACAGAGGGTCCAGAGACATATGAAAAGATGCTCGGTATCGCTGGCCATCAGAGGGATGCAAATTAAAACTACAATGAGATACCACTTCACACTGGTCAGAATGGCCATCATAAACAAAGCAACAAACAACAAGTGTTGGAGAGGTTGCAGAGTATGTCCTTTTTTAAAAAGATCTTATTTATTTATTTTTAGAGAGAGGGGAAGGGAAGGAGAGAGGGAGGGGAACATCAATGTGTGGTTGCCTTTCCTGTGCCCCCTACTGGGTACTTCTCCTGCAACTCAGGCATGTGCCTTGACTGGGTATGGAACCAGCGACCCTTTGGTTTGCAGGCCAGCACTCAATCCACTGAGCCACACCAGCCAGGGTAGTATGTCACTCTTTTTTATTCCTGAATAATATTATGTTGTATGGATATACTATATTTTGTTTATCCATTTATCATTTGATGTATATTTGTGTTATTTCCACTTTTTTGCTGTTATGAATAACACAGCTCTTACCATTTTTATACCTGTTTTTGTGTGAATATCTATAAAGTTTATACCTAGGATGGAATTGCTAGGTCATATGGTAACTGTATGTTTATCATTCTAAGAAACTACTAAACTGCGTTCCATTGTGGTTCCACCATTTTACATCCTTACCAACAATGTGTAAGGGTTTCAGTTTTTCCACATTCTTGCCAGTAGTTATGATTTCCCTTTTTTTTGTTTTTTGTTTGCATTTCCTTGGACATTTATATTTACAGGAAATTTGCATTTGTTTGGCTAATCATATTGATCATGATGTTTTCATGTGCTTGGTGTTCATTCATATATCTTCCTTGGAGAAATATATATTCAAATCTTTTGCCCAGTTTTTAAATTGGGTTATTTGTCTTTTTGTTATTGATATATCTATATATCTGTCTATAGATATAGATATAGATAGATAGATAGATAGATATTGATGTATGTATTCTGGATATGTTTTTATCAGTTATATAATTTGTGAATGTTTTTCCCCAATTTGTGGGCTGTCTTTCTACTTACTATGGTGTCAACGAAAACACAAGCATTTTTTTAAAATTATATTTTATTGATTATGCTATTACAATTGTCCCATTTTCTCCCTTCATTACCCTCCACCCTGCACACCCCCTCCCACCCACATTCCCCCCTTTAGTTCATGCCCATGTGTCATAAGTTCTTTAGCTTCTACATTTCCCACACCATTCTTGCCCTCCCCCTGTCTATTTTCTACCTACCATCTATGCTACTTGTTCTATGTACTTTGTCCCCCTCTCTCCTCTTCCCA